>BQNB010022032.1:0-60180 GCA_026074375.1 Tanacetum coccineum | reverse complement strand
GAGAGAGAGAGATAGAAAGGGAAAGAGAGGGAGAAAGAGAGGGAGAGAGAGATAGAGAGAGAGAGAGAGAGGGAGAGAGAGAAGTTTTGTAATGCATATCCCTAAACTAGTGTATGTCTAATATTTAGTTCTCTTTGTTGTTGTTGCTGTTGTTTGACATATGAAATCGTGGCTAAACTATGGCGAATGTTAACCAAGCTGAGGTTGAGCTCATGTGAGTGAAACATATCAAATGAGATCATATATGTACAATCATATCTAGCCTATTTTAGTACTATTTGATTTTCAAATCTAAAGAGATTATTGCCTTTAATTGCTGTAAACTTTCATGCATTTCAAAGGAGATAACACTCAAAAGAAAGTAGGATTAACGATTAATAATCCGGATTGATTTGGGTTATTTTTATGTGGACGACTCCCTCTTTAGGGAGTCATGGGTCTTCTGATCACCCAAAAGTTTGCCTATTTAAGCAATACCTTTGAACTCACCCCTTGCAATCATATCTCTTACATTATCTCTACTTTCATAAACACTCATAGATCATTAACTTGTTTTAATACCTATCTAAGTGATCTCTACAACTAACCATCTTTCTTGCAAGGGAAGAACACATGAAGGCTTTCAAGTTTCATTTATTGTAACTTTTAGCTTTTGTATTTACATAGTTGTATTGTATCAAAGTTCATAATCAAACACCATATACCAAAATAGAAAGTTAGGTTAGTATTTTAGTACTCAAAATACAAAGTGTAAAAAGTTTGTTCTACCTCGACAAGAACTAAACATTTAGCTCAGTATTGGTAAATATTGTAAGCGATGTTGTACGATTTTCTCCGCCAAGTAAGGGAGCTTGTTGACTTAGTGAAGTAAACTCTCTATTCGGAAACTCAGGGAGTGAAGTAGGGCTAGGAAGATCTTAATATGAAACCAACAAGACGTAGTTCATTTTCGAACTATTAAATAGACCGAATGCATTATTTAATCCCAAACCTATATGAAGAACCGCCAAGACATAGTTCTTAAGTGTCGGATGATCATTCAATCCAATAACGAGGTTAGTATAATTTATTTACATGTTAATCTAGTTACATCATACGAGGTTTCTTTGTAACATTATTCGCTGCATTTACTTGTGTTTTATATGTAATATATTATATGTTTAAACCCCAACACATACGTCATAATACCTAGAGTGGTTAGAGCATGGAAAATGACATTATATCCTGAAGCAATCAAGAAACCCATCTTTGGCATATTAATCCATTTTTCGATTGGTGCATTTTTATTATTGAAGAAATCCAAGCGCTTTTTAACATTCTCACATTCTTGAGTGCCAAACATGTCAACATATTGGTTGTAGTAGATGCGTAACTCTTCCATTAAATCATATCATACTATGGGCCATTCATTTTCATAAATATTAAGGCCGATAGATACCGATCTAACTCATTTTTACTTAAGCAAGTTTTTGTTTGTTATTTATTTATGATTCAACTTAATAGTTCTATGTGGTACGATTACATATTTATAGCTCATTGTAAAAGAAAGAAATTTATGATTAAAACATACTTATAATTGAAGAGCCCATTTTGTTACTTGATAATAGTGTACACTTCAATATTGAAAGATAAAAAGATGATACAATATAAAAAGATAAAAAATATTATTTACATTTATAATTGAATTTCTCATTCCATCCACTACTCCAATTAAAGTATTAACTTTTGTAAATTTGTATTCTATAAGTAGCTTTTTTTAGCAAAAGTAGCCGTCAAAATTATAAAAATTCAATAATGCATTTATTACACGAGTCATGTCATGTATTTATTACATTATAGGTTAACGTGTAAGTAGAAGTTTTGTAATGCATATCCCTAAACTAGTGTATGTCTGATATTTAGTTCTCTTTGTTGTTGTCGCTGTTGTTTGACATATGAAACCGTGGCTAAACTATGGCGAACGTTAACCAAGCTGAGGTTGACTCATGTGAGTGAAGCTACTAGAAGGAATGGTGGGATCTTGGTTTGTGCTTTGACTTGACAAGCTTGAAAGGTAGTGGTTGTATTGCTTGATTTATATGGACGTATATAGGCCGAGACGAGTTTGAGCTTCGGGCTGAGTTTGGCTCATAAAGCACTCTATGTGATCATAGTAGAATTTTTGAACCAATAATATAATATGGATTTTTGGCAAGTTATGATCGCTCATATTGTATCCAAATGTAGATAAAAAATAAGATAAAAATTATGTTTCTTAGAATTTTTATCTTGTACCAAAGTTCAAAAGCTAAAACTTTAAAGTACAAGTACTTAAACACACCTTTTATTAAAATTGCGGAAGCTTGAATATTTTACAATGGTGATGGTAAGAGGTTTTTTGGTGAGTTGTAGGATTATCCTTACAAGGAAATACAAACGCCTTTTATAGGTTAATAAACTAGAGAATATGCCTTGGCATCTAACATTTTCCAAGGAGCCATGATTGACTTATTTTTACAATGGCTCAAAGGTGACTAAAGGTAAAATAATTAAACATAGTGGCCGACATCTTTGACTGATTTTGATTACATGCGGGCCCTTCGAGCATTTTTTATTTCGGGACGATTCAATTTTAATGATTGTAGGAAATAATCATCCCACCCTAGGTCCACTATAAAAATTGAATCGTCATTGCATTCGTCAGCTTCTAGAAGTTGGGCTTGGGCTTCCTTGGGCTTAGATGTTGTTGCGGCCTAGTCATTGTGCAAGAGCTTCCAATTCAATGAGAATTCTTCTTGCTTCTTTGTTTTGAATTCGGACGTCTTCCTTTTGTCAGACCAGTGGTTGTCTTTTGTTGATTTTCCAAAGCAGACTTGGGCTTTACATTGTATGATTGCTTGTAGGTTTTGCATAGCTTTGACGGCTTCTTTTGATGCTGATAATTCAGTGTCTTAGGCGACTGGTCTCCATGCATCAGATTTATCTATTCTGATTGGGGTTTGGTTGGCCTTGAGCTGGTAATGCCTGTATAGTACTCCTGGTTCTTCATGTGTAAAGATAGTCTTTGTGAAGATTCTTGGAAGTGGTTGAAAATCTTCATGACTTCTTCGTGGGTGATCTTCATATTCTCCTAAGAGTCATAGGAGGATTGTAGAACTTCCTCCACTGAGTAAAGAGCTGCTGCTATTAATTGCCTCATTTCTCCTGTGCATTCTGCAATACAAATATTAACAAGTCTTGAGAGAGAATCAGCTAGTGTATTATGTTTCCCTTCTATAAGTTCTATGTTAATCTTGACGCATGTTCCTGTGACTGCATCTGCAAACTTGATCCACCTTACTCTTGAGGATTTATTGCTATTAGCTTTATTATAAAAGCTAATAATAGCTTGGCAATCTTTCCTTAGAGTGACTTCTTGTTTATCAAGATAGTAAATTTTTAGCTTTTCTAGAGTGTTGATGCATGCGTTAATTCAACATCGATTATGGATTGGGTTGTTAACTTGCCACTTGCATATGCATAAATCTTTTCTGAGCTTCTTGGGCCTTTCTTGCTGTTTTTCCATTTAACTATTCCTACCCATCCTTCCATGCATCCATTTGTTTCTAAGATGATATAAGCATCCTCAGGTGGTATTTCGAGGTTTAGGAGGTGTTGAACTTGTGTTTTGATTTTTTTGACTAATTCATAATCAGAAGGCTTCAGTCTCCATGAGCATTCGTGTTTTCGTACAACGGTCTTAGGAGTATCCCAAGTTTTGGGATATGATTACGAGCATAATTAAGGATTCCTAAGAATGATCTTAACCCCTTTTATCTTTAATTCTTCTTCATTGAAGTTTACAAACTTCTTTATCAAGTGTGGTTGTAGTTATATAGTTCCTTCTCCTATGACTGCTCCTAAGAAATCTATTGTTAGGACTGCTATCTTCATTTTTGTTGGGGATAAGACTAAACCATTATCTTCACAAATTTTCAGCATCCTCTCTAAATGCCTTGTAAAATCTTGATTGATGATGTCCAGTTTACAAAGTTCGTCATTCTTCTTCCAATGCTTTAAAGGTCCTTCTCTGATGTATCCTTGATACTTCAGCCTATCAATGACAGGTTTGAATTGTTCTAGGAATGCCCTGTTTCCTTCTTGATTGAAATAAATAGATTCATTTATTTCAAAGAATTCTTCTTCGCTGACTTCTAGTTCAGTAATGGCAATCTCAGCGATTTCAGTCTGATCTGAAGTTTTGATCTTGGTAACCTTTTTATAAATAGTTATCTCATCACCTTCTATACGGATTCCTCCTTTCATAGACCTTATGAAGTTGCCTCCTATCAGCATTTCAATACCATTGCTATCGTTTATGTCGAATGCGTATATAAGAGGAGTTTTGAATTTGTTTCCTTTATTGAGGAAAGAGCCCTACTTTAGTCTGTGAGTAGCTTGGTGTCGTGAATTTAAGCCATTAAAGAAAGAGTTAAAGGCTCAAGTGCTTCTTTTGGGATGACTTTCTTGTTTATGCAACATGTTGATGCTCCTGTGTCTATTATTGTATTGGTTTCGAATGTGGGGCAATTATATCAAACTCAACTATTACATTGTAAAATTAGTTGGTTATTTTCCTAACTTTTGGAACTGCGGTGGTGTTTCCAGAATAATGAACTTCTGCTTCTATAAAGGGTCTTGCTGTTTGAGATTTTCCTAATGGTGGGAATTCTTCCTTGGAGAATTTGACTTCTATTTCTTCTTCCTTTTTCTCCTGCAGTTGTGCTTTAAGCTTTCTTATTTCTTCATCCTTCTGCTCTTCAAGCCTTATTTGTTCAGCTTTAAGCTGATCAATGATTTTAAGGGCATCTGTGAGATCCCTTACTAAGTGGCTTTTTTCAGACTGTCATAATTCCTCCTTTTTCTACATAACAACTTTGCCTTCATAATATTCTATTGCTTAGTCTTTGATCATTTGATGCACTTGCTCTGTCTTTTCTTTCAGAAGTTCTTTGAGAAGTCTTACTTCATTACTGCTAAAGTCCTTCTCTTCTTCTGGCTTTTGTGGCTGATTTCTTTTGACATTAACTATTTTGCAAAGGTAATTCCTTGCACAAAGGGTACATGTTGTGAGTTGGCATTTGGAACAGTTAAGTCTTGACATGTCCGTGGTTAGTATTCCGCAATAATAGCAGATTGTGTAGTTGGTGACTGTGTTTTCTTTCCAATCATGCTTACACTCTTTGCTTTTAGTCGGCAATTCTTTGTTTGGTTTCCACGATCATGCGGATTGGACCATGTCTGCTATTTTTGTTGGTGGGCCAGGATGGAACATGAAAGCATGATGACTATATTGGTCATCTTCATTTTCATCCTCACTGTCACCTTCATTAATCTCCTCTTCTACCATGAAGGTTGTTTCTTTAAAGAGGCGTCTTGAACTATAACACTGATACTTTGATGAGTATCACCTTCTCCTTCTGATATACTATAGACACTGTTGTCATCAAAGTCTGCTGAGACAATGTCCCAGTTGTCGTCAATGTCCAGCTCTTGATAAACACCTGATCTTGCAATGTTTCCTTGCTTGCTTCTGCAATACTTTTCAAAATGCCCTTCTTTTCCACAAATAAAGCATTTACACTTCTTGACTCGTCCTCTGTCATCCTTATACTTTCTCTTGAATGGCTTTACATGGGAATTATGTGGCTTTCCTTTGTACGTCCTTGATTTTCTCATTCCATACTTCTTCCTGTTATTTTTGTAGTAACCAGGAATTGGTATAGCTGAACAAAGAGATAAATCTCTTAGTTCTTTGGCGAGTGCCGCAACCTTGCACATTTCTGAGACGAAAGTATGGGTAAACTTGATTGCAGGTAAAACCCTTGAGTTAAGACCATGGTACTTGGCTTTAAAAGATTCTTCTATCTTCTTGGATAAAGAAGGTGGGAGTGTTAGGAATGAAAACGTGTTAATTATTAACAATGAATTGGTCTTGTAATAAATAGTATAGAAAATAGTATTTATAATGTAATAAGTCAAGCTTGGTCAAACTTAAGAAAATGTTGACCAAGTGAGACATTTAGTCAAAGTAGGAAAAATAGAAGGATAGAAGAATAAGTATAAATACCTCTTTAATAAGAGGTATTTAGCGTTGGTCATTTTGTAATCCTCTCCTCAACCTCCCTTCTCTTTTTTCCTTTCCTTAATGAAAATTGAAAATGTGTAAAAACTCTCTCTAGCTTTCTCTCCTCTACTCTCTAACACTTTCATATCATATCTAATGAAAACATGATATATAACAAGTGGTATCTATCGCCAGGAGATATCTAGTTTGTGTTTTCGTGTATCAAATCGAGCTTAATTGTGTTAATTTTTGATCTAGGAGCTTTCGTAAGGATGAACGGTGTAAGTTTCGTATTGTTTTGGTGTTAGATTTACTATTTGAGGTGTTTTTGATCCTAAAAAGCTTTCATATTACTTTCTTATATGTCAAATTGTAGATTTAATAGCTTTCGTACGAAATTTATTCGTTTAGATTTCAATTAGATCGAAAAATTGTTGTATTTGATCACTTTCGTAACGTAGTTAAAAGGTTTCGGAAACCGTTTTTAGAGTTTTGATAACTTTCGTATCCTTGAAATTCAGGTTTCGGTAACTGTTTTTAGGCAGGAAATTCACTTTCGTAAACTAGTTTCAGCTTTCATATCATAGTTTGAGCTTTTGGAAACTGTCATACGTAAGTAGAATAGCTTTTGGAAACCAGTTATTAGCTTTCGGAACATAGAACTTAGTAAATTTGAAAAGATAACTTTAGATATTATCATTTTAAACTGCAAAAAATCATATTTATAAGTTTCTAATTAGTTTCGTAGCAAGGCATTTACGAAAGATTAGGTTTCGTGATTTTACGAAAGTTGTAAAAATTTAGAATTTATGAAAGTAGAGGTTTCATATATTGGAGCTTTCGGTAACCGTTTTGGTTTCGTACTCCAAGCTTTCGTAACACAGGTTTCATAAAGAAGGTTTCGTATCACAGTTTCGTATCTGAAGGTTTCATAATTCTGGTTTAGTATTTCCAAGGTTTCGTAAATAGAGGTTTCGTATTACAGTGAAGACATAGTTTTGTACATTGAGGTTTCGTATATCTTGGTTTCGTAATACAGCTTTCTGATAACGCCTTAATTATACATGTTTTTGGCGGCGTTATTTATATATATTTTATCATTTCTCGTGAACTCTCGATACTTAATAGCATGAATTATATGCAGGTTTACTTGAAGTCATTCCAAGCTCAAAAAGAACAAAGTTCAAGTGTTTATAGTTATTGGAAAGCAAGATAGAAGAAAAGAAAGGACCAAAGCTGAAAAAGACCTCAAGTACGCCGCACATTCCCTTTGTGCGCCGCACTTCATACCGAGTCCAAGAATTAAATGAAATTAAATGAAGACTGCATTAACTCACCGAGTATGCCGCATAATTTCTTTTGTGCGCCGCACATCCAAGCAGCATTTATGATTTTCCCACCGACTTAACCAAAGTACGCCGCACAAATATCTTTGTGCGCCGCACTTCGACCCCCACTCAGCCTATAAATAGAGGACGAATTTCAAGCCAAATCATTCATCTCTTCATCAAATTCATCTCTTCATCAAATCCATATCTCAAATCATTCCATCCTCAATCATCTCCAATCCTCTCATCTATCATTTCACTTCATAAACACTTGAAGTTGAAGATTGAAGATCAAAACATGAAGAACGAAGAAGAACATCATAATATTTAGAAGAAATAAAGGTTGTACTAAGATTCTATACTTGTATCGGGTAGAGTTTGATCCATATTCTTACCCGGACATAGTATGTTTCTTGTTTATCTACTTAATTTTGTTATGAACTTCATAGCCATGAGAGGCTAAATCTCTCATGACTACTCGGAGAAAATAATATAATGAATAAGCGTTTGGTATAATTACGATCTTGTCTTGAGCTCATGTTAAAATCCTATCGTGTCCAATCTTATCAACTTTGATTATATACTCACACCGGTATAGGTCGAAAGACCCGTTGTGAACTATATAGTTTTAAAGATTTGTCTTTGATCTTTATCGTTTGTGACAAGAATTTCACTTACGTTATTTGATAAACAAAATAGATTTGATATAATAGTAACTGGATTATTTGAGTGACACATTTGATCGAGTTAACTAAATATAAGTCTTAAGTTAAACAAGTTAATTTGTGAAAACGTTTTCTGACGAGAAAACCCTTTTTATAAATTAAAGTCCTAAGTTTGAGATCGTAACTATCACCATTACTTATGAGTTATATGAAATTATCCGAGTAGTAATCTTTCTCATTATTTAATTCAGTTCAGTTTACTTTAAATCCGTTAAAGTTTATTTTTCGTCTGATTATTCGAACACTACGCAAATTCCTGTGGACGACCTGGTCTTACCTAAAAAGATTATACTACATACGTGGGTTATACTTTTACCCGTGTGTTTCCATCTAATAACCGGTCATTTCAGTCTTATAAATTTAAAGCTTTTGAAACACATCAAAGTTTTTGGCGCTGTTGCCAGAGATTTCAAAGCTATTCTGTAATCAAACTTTTAAAATAAATTTAAAGCTTTTGAAACACATCAAAGTTTCTGGCAAACTGACCCATACAAATTCTCCTTTGGATGCATACACGTGCTTCCAACTCTGAACTTGTTGAACCATTACCTGAATCTGAACGTACTCTGAATCGAAGACTTCGTCGACGAAACAGAAGAGTTCCATTCGAACAAAGAAACAATCCACCTCAACAACCGAGAATTGTCTACGCGCCAATTCTCGACATCAATTACTTCCATCACTTTCTCGTTACCCTTCAAAACCTCAATCCCATGGATGATGAACCCATGTGGGCTGCCGACCGTGTTGTCGCTCCGACTCCCGGTTCCGCAATCACCATTCCTAAAACCGCAAACGAATTCGCCATTAAAGGTAACCACTTGACTCTTGTTAAAGGAAACCAATTCGATGGTAGAATCAAAACCGATCCTCATAAACACATTCACGAATTCCTCTGAATATGTGATATGTTTAAATACAGAGACACCCGAGAATGAAGCTATCTGCTTGATGATGTTTCCCCTATCACTCACTGGAGAAGCAAAAACATGGCTGGATGAACTAAACGAAGGAACTATCGAAATGTGGGATGAACTTCAAACTACTTTCATTAGCCGATTCTTTCCCCCAGCTCTTTTTGATCGACTCCTCAGAGAAATCCGAGCCTTTTCTCAACATGAAAACGAATCTCTAACCTATGCTTGGCTTCGTATGAAGGAATTGCTCAGAAATTGCCATGGTCACAATCTATCCAAAGGCAACATCATAAAAATCTTTTACCACGGCCTTAACGAAACTACCCAAGAAGTTCTAAATGCCGCAGCCGGTGGTATTTTCCTCTATAAAACTCCGAATCAAGCTTATCAACTTCTTGAAGAAAAAGTCTTACTCAAGCTCGACTGGGCTAAAAACCAAAAAACAAAACCATCTCTTAAGAAAACCGTTGCTTTCGCCGATGAAGGTAGAAGTAATTTTGACACTGACAAAATTATGGCCTGAATGGATGCCATGACCATGAAAATGGATGCTCAGTATAAAGAATTTCAATCTCGTTCAAAACAACTAAACCCTTATCATAACGATGATGACATACCCATGTCCCGTGAAGAAGAATCAAAATTCATGCAAACCTTCCGTCTTACTCGTTTTTACAATGATTACCGCGACCGTGATTCAAACCGCGATAATTGGCGTTCAAGCGGAAGAAACGATTACAACCGAGACAACTATCAATCTAACTTTGAAGATAAACCCGACCTTCAAAAACAACTAAGAGATTTCATAAAAGCTCAACAATCAACTAATTCTTTTGTCAAAGATACTTTTATGGATCTCAAAAACAAACTTAAAAAAAACAACCAAAAATCATCAAGCATCGATCCAAAATCTCGAAGATAAATTCAACAGATTTGCTGACAAGCAATCTGGTCGACCTTCTGGATCTCTTCCCAGTAACACTCAACCTAACCCAAATGGTAGCTCATCTAAACCTTATCAACCACCACAAGCTTGAAATGAACATGTAAATGCCGTATTTACACGAAGTGGTAAAACCTATGACCCACCAGTTAACCGAAATGACCAACAAAACGATTCTGAAACTCCTATCAACTTCGATAGAGATGATGAACCTACACCTCAAACCAAACCTAAAGAACCAAAACCAGTCAAAGAAACACCGATACCCAAACCATACAAACCAAAAATCCCATATCCTCAACGCCTCAGAAAAGAGAAAATGGAAGCTCAATATGAAAAATTCCTCGACATGATTCGAGCCGTTCGAATCAACTGTTGAGATTAAAAGCCTTCTTGAAGTTACTGTTGCTAAGTTAGTGCTGCTGGTACAAAAGTTACTACTGTTGGTGTTGAAAGTTAATGTTGCTGGTATAAAAGTTACAACTGCTGAAAGATACAACTGTTGAAAGGATAAAGACTGCTCAGAAGATAAAGATTGCTTATGTGATATGTATGAGATATTTTTGTAAAAGATACGTATAAGTTATTTGTTTAGAAGATCATGATAACTTAGGAAAATATTGTAATCCCATTAGGACTCCTTGGTGTATAAAAGGAGGTCCTAGGGTATAGAGTTCTATGTATCAAAAATGAGTCATTCATAAAGTTGTTATAGCTTCAAGGTTTTGTAACCCTAATACTAGTTAGAGTATTCGTATTAATATATTGAAGCTTTTGTTTGTTAATCTGTGTATTCATTAGTGTTACTGTTTCATTGAAGAATTCTTCTTATATTAAAGATTAGATTCCGCATAATCTTTAGTATTATCAAACAAAGTTTCTATCATAGTTGTGTAGGATTTATCTTGCATAACTAAACCTTACACAAGCTAAGGAATTAAAGATCCATTCAAGTGGTATCAGAGCTTGTTGCTTTGAGAAACTTTGCTAAGAAGACATGGATCAAGACTCAGTACATATGGTGGCTGCATCAAAAGTGCCTATGCTCAAACCAGGTGAGTATGAGCTTTGGAGGATGAGGATGAAATAGTACATCCAGATGGTTGACTATGCTCTATAGGAGGTCATAGAAAATGGAAACACTGCACCAAAAACAACACTTGTGGAAGGTGTTGAGAAAGTAATACCTCCTACAACTACTGAAGAAAAGGCACAAAGGAGGTTAGAGTTGAAAGCAAGAAGCACTTTATTGATGGGCATCCCTAATGAACATCAATTGAAGTTTAACTCCATCAAAGATGCCAAGTCATTGCTGCAGGCTATTGAGAAGAGGTTTAGAGGAGTCTTCTAAAGCAGCAGTATGAAAATTTTACTGCATCTAGCTCAAAGGTGTTAGATCAAACCTTTGATAGGCTTTAAAAGCTTATCAGTCAATTAGAGATTCATGGTGAAACTATCTCACAAGAAGATGTGAATCAGAAGTTCTTAAGAAGTCTGTCACCAGAATGGAACACACATACCATTATGTGGAGGAACAAGCTTGAGATAGATACATTAAGCATGGATGACCTTTACAACAACCTAAAGATCTATGAACCAGAGGTCAAAGGGACATCAAGCTCAAGCACAAACACACAAAACGTAGCCTTTGTGTCCTCAAACAGCACCAGTAGTACAAATGGAGCAGTTAATACTGCTCATGGTGCAAAAAATGCTAACACTCAAGCTACTGCTGTTAACTCAACAACAATTGACAACTTGAGTGATGTTGTCATCTGTGCTTTCTTTGCAAGTCAACCAAACAGTCCACAACTTGACAATGAGGACTTGCAACAAATTTATCCTGATGATTTAGAAGAGATGGATTTAAGGTGGCAGATGGCTATGCTAACAATAAGGGCAAGGAGATTCTTTAAGAACACTGGAAGGAAGTTTTCTGTGAATGGTACTGAGACCATTGGGTTTGATAAGTCCAAGGTGGAGTGTTACAACTGCCATAAAAGGGGACACTTTGCAAGGGAGTGCAGGGCTCCAAGGAACCAAGAAAACAGGAACAGGGAAAGCACAAGAAGAAGTGTGCCAGTGGAGACAACTACTTCCAATGCTTTGATCTCATGTGATGGTCTTGGTGATTATGATTGGAGTGATCAAGCAGAAGAAGGTCCAACTAACTTTGCACTTATGGCTTACTCTTTTACAAGTTCTAACTCCGAGGTATCTACTGATTCAAACTGTTCATCATCTTGTTTGGAAAATGTTAAAATTCTTAAAGAACAAAATGAACAACTGTTAAAAGACTTAAGGACATCTAAGTTAAATGCTATTGCTTATAAAACAGGTTTAGAGTCTGTAGAAGCAAGACTTCTAGTTTATAAGAAAAATGAGTCTGTTTATGAGGAAGATATCAAGGTCTTAAAACGTGAGATTTATTTAAAAGAAGTAGCCATTACAGAGCTTAGAAGAAAGTTGGAATTAGCTCAAAAACAAAAAGATGAAATTCAGCTAACAGTAGAAAATTTTGAGAATTCATCTAAAAACTTAAACAAACTACTAGATTGTCAGATAGTTGATAAGTGCAAAACAGGTTTAGGGTATAATGCTGTTCCACCTCCCTATACAGGAAACTTTATGCCTCCAAAACATGATTTGTCTGGTCTAGAAGATTTTGTGAATGAGCCTATAGTTGAGACTAGTGAAGCTAAGGTTAGTGCAGACAAGCCTAAAGCAGTTAAGAAGAATAATGGTGCTCCAATTATTGAGGATTGGGTGTCTGATAGTGAGGAAGAAGATGTGCCTCAGGCTAAGAAAGAGAAGAAAACAATTAAGTCTAGTTTTTCTAAAATAGAGTTTGTTAAATCTAAAGAGCAAGTAAAATCTCCTAGGAAAACAACTGTTAAACAAGGTGATCAAAATAGGAAAAACACTCATATTCCTAGAGGCAATCAAAGAAACTAGAATAATATGATGTCTTAGAGACTAGGAAGTAATTTTGAGATGATTAACAAAGCTTGCTATGTGTATGGAAGTTTTGATCACCTGCAGTATAATTGTAATAACCATCAGAGACTGTTTAATAATAAAAAGATGGTAAAACCAGTGTGGAACTATACTCAAAGGGTGAATCACCAAATTTTTTCTAAAATGACTCACCCTAGTCCTAAAAGGAACATGGTTCCAAAAGCAGTATTAATGAGGTCTGGCCTAGTATCACTTACTATTGCTAGACCAGTTAATACTACTCAACCTAAAACAATAGTAAATAGTGCAAGACCAATGACAAATGTTTTTAATAAAGCACATTCAACTGTTAGAAGGCCCATTAACAATAAAACAACATTTAAAAACAGTAATATTAATCAGAGGGTTAATACTGTTAAGGATAAAAATGTTAATACTGTTAGACCAAAAGCAGTAGTTAATGCTGCTAGGCCAAAAACAGTACTTAATGTTGTTAAGGGAAACCAGGTTAATGCTGTTAAGGCCTCAGCTTGTTGGGTTTGGAAACCAAAGACTAAAGTTTTAGACCATGTTTCTAAATACAACAGTGCATCAATCACCCTAAAGAAGTTTGATTATGTTGATGCACAAGGCATATCCAAGTCAGTAATGGCTTGGGTCCCTAAAATAAGCTGATTTTCTTATCTAATGTGCAGGGCAATCCATAAATGGATTTACAGGATCAAAGAGTGATTGACAGTGGATGCTCAAGGCACATGACAGGGAACATGTCCTATCTTATTGACTTTGAAGAAATTGATGGAGGATATGTTGCCTTTGGAGGTAACCCCAAAGGAGGGAAAATCACAGGCAGAGGTACAATAAAAACTAGTAATTTAGATTTTGAGAATGTGTATTTTGTAAGAGAATTACAGTTTAACCTCTTTAGTGTCTCACAAATGTGTGACAAAAAGAATAGTGTTCTCTTTAATGACACTGAATATATTGTTTTATCTCCAAACTTTAAGTTAACTGATGAAAGTTATGTTTTTCTTAAAGTTCCTAGAAAGAACAATATGTATAGTGTTGATTTAAAGAATATTGTTCCTAAAGGAGGTCTAACTTGTCTCTTTGCAAAAGCCACATCTGATGAATCTAAACTTTGGCATAGGAGACTTGGACATATAAATTTCAAAAATATGAATAAACTGGTTAAGGGAAATCTTGTAAGAGGTTTACCTTCAAAACTTTTTGAAAATGATCAAACCTGTGTTGCTTGTCATAAGGGAAAGCAACATAGAGCTTCTTGTAAGTCTAAAACAGTAAGTTCAATCAGCCAACCTTTACATATGTTGCACATGGATTTGTTTGGTCCAACATTTGTAAAAAGTTTAATGAAAAAGATGTATTGCCTAGTTGTCACAGATGATTACAGTAGGTTTAGTTGGGTTTTATTTCTAGCTACTAAGGATGAGACTAGTCACATTCTTAAGTCCTTTATAACTAAAGTAGAAAATCTAATAGATCAAAGGGTTAAGGTAATTAGGTGTGACAATGGAACTGAGTTCAAGAATAAGGAGATGAATCAGTTTTGTGAAAGAAAAGGTATTAAGAGAGAATTTGGTGTAGCTAGAACTCCTCAACAAAATAGAGTAGCTGAGAGGAAAAATAGAACACTAATTAAGGCTTCTAGGACAATGCTAGCTGATTCTAAGCTACCTAGTACTTTTTGGGCTAAAGCAGTTAATACTGCTTGCTATGTGCAAAAGAGGGTATTAGTAACTAAGCCTCATAACAAGACCCCTTATGAACTTTTTCTTGGTAGAAAACTAGCTTTAAGCTTTATGAGACCATTTGGGTGTCTTGTTATAATTGTCAATACCATAGATCACTTAGGCAAGTTTGATGGTAAGGCTGATGAAGGATTCTTTGTTGGGTACTCAATCAATAGTAAAGCATTTAGAGTATTCAACAGTAGAACAAGGATAGTTGAAGAAAACCTGTATGTCCAATTTAGTGAGAATACACCTAATATTGCAAGAAGTGGACCAAATTAGCTTTTTGATATTGATGCACTAACAAAGTCAATAAATTATAAGCCAGTTGTTGCAGGAAATCAGTCTAATGGTAATGCAGGTACAAAAGCATGTGATGATGCAGGTAAAGCTAGAATGGAGACAGTACTTAGCAAAGATTACATTCTGCTACCATTGTGGTCTGCTGATCCACTATTCTCTCAAAGTTCAAAGAGTTCTCTTGATGCTGAATTCAAACCTTCAAGTGATGGTAAAAAGAAGGTTGATGATGATAAAGAGAAGGATGATAATGTTAGCAGCACTAACAATGTTAATACTGCTAGTGATGGAAACAGCACTAAAAATGTTAATGTTGTTAGTTCAATTATTAATGATGCTGGCATAGAAGTTAATGTTGTTGGTGCAAAAACAAGCATTGAACTTCCAGATGACCCAAATATGCCTGAATTAGAAGATATTGTCTATTCAGATGATGATGGAGATGTTGGTGCGGAGGCTGACATGAACAATTTAGATGCATTTATGCCTGTCAGTCCTATTCCAACTACAATAATACACAAAGATCATCCAGTTGAACAAATTATTAGAGACTTGAATTTAGCACCTCAAACAAGAAGAATGATAAAGAATTTGGAAGAACATGTTTGTTTAGTTCAGTTCAGCAAAGAACAAACCATAAAGACTTTCAAAATTGCTTGTTTGCTTGCTATTTATCACAAGAAGAACCCAAAAAGGTAATTCATGTATTAAAGGATCCAAGCTTGATAGAGACTATGTAGGAAGAGCTTCTACAATTCAAGCTATAAGAAGTTTAGACTTTAGTGGATTTACCAAATGGAAAAAGGGCTATTGGCACTAAATGGGTCTTCAAGAATAAAAAGGATGAAAGAGGAATTGTGATTAAAAATAAAGCAAGATTGGTTACTCAAGGGTACACACAAGAAGAAGGGATTGACTATGATGAAGTCTTTGCCCCTGTTGCAAGAATTGAAGCAATTAGGCTATTTTTAGCTTATGCTTCATTTAAAGATTTTGTGGTGTATCAAATGGATGTAAAAAGTGACTTTAGCCTTAAGTGCTAAGGTTTCATCCTTCAGTTTCCCATCAGCTAGTTCATCATACCACCTGTGATCTTGGAAATAGGTTATGCTTCCGACTCGAACCATTCCTGGTAGTTCTCACCATTACAGAACCCATCAATATCAGAAGTACATGTGGGCCACTTAGTTTTTCCATTCTTAAAATGATATGGTTCGCATATATGATCACATAGTTGATATGGTACCCTATTTTCTGACCACGGTTCTTCGGCACCCCTCGCTATGTCATTATTCAACTCTCGTTCATATTCATCATAAGTTTTGAAGTTTTGGATATCATAAGTGAACAGATCAGTATGGTATATAGAATGTGATATTGCACCCTGAAAACTCGTTTTTGAGTCTTCTATTTATAGTGTCTGAAAAAGACTCGATACGCCGTATCTGGCTAAGTCAATACGGCATTAGGGGCTGGATTCCTTGGAGTGCATGTACGTTTCTCAATCAATCAGTGATATCTGTTCCCAATTTACTTTTTATTGTATGTATCTTCGAATAGTTATCTTCATGGATACGACGTATGGAAGCAGTCTGATACGACGTATTGGGAATTGGCCAAACGCGCTTTCTTGTGAAGTCTTGGTGCTGATACGCCGTATCTCTTTTGTCGGATACAGCATATGTAGTTAGAAATTAGCAATCTTCAAATGTCTTTGTTTTAGCTCCAAGTTATGCGCATTTCAGCATGTCATCACAAAACACTCCTGAATTACTGCATTTTTCAACTTTAAAGCAATTAAGTACCAAATCATGCAATAATTATATAAAAAGTAGGCAAAACAGATAGGATAAATGATATATAAAAGTGGCGTTATTTGATGTCATCAACCTGCTAGTCAACTTGTTCAATAAACCAACAGGGCAATATCCGATATCTAGTTAAGCCAGAAGCGTATCCTAGCACGGATTTAGCAGGACAATATTTGTGATCCTATTATTCTAGATGTATTAATCACTATATAGAGAGCTATCCGGCATCTAGATTACTTGGTCCATATCACTAGATCCAGTTGAATGATAGGTCGCATATTAAAGCACATAAACAAGTATAAATTGATAAACATAAACAAGCATACAACGATAAATTAAGCAATCGAGATATAAACAAAACCAAACATTCAGATCTTCATAATAATGGCTAATACCCGAAGGTATTAGCCTTCAAACATCATAATTAATACAAGAGTAATGGCTTAGCCAAGGTAAACTAACCGAGTTAATGAATAATACCAAAAACTGAACGATTACAAAAGTATAAGAAATTACACGTTGTCTCATATGGATTGGAATGCGTTACAAGACCTCTTATGCTCTTTTATGCCTCTGAAAATCGACTTTTGTATTTTAAGTATCGAGAATATGATTTAGCACACTTAAAACTCGTTTTTAAGTTTTCTATTTATAGGGTCTGGAGTCGGTTCGATATGGCGTATCCAATGTATTGGATACGGCATGTTGGGGTTTCTTGGAGTAGGGATGATGACATTAAATAACGTCTATTTTATAGCATCATTTATCCCATGTAATTAACCCATTTTGTATAATTATTGCAAAGGATTGTTACTTAATCGTTTATATTTGAGAATTGCATTAATTATGGAGTACTTGGTGAAACTTGACTAAAAGGCACGCATTCTGGAGCTTAAATGGAAATATTTTGAAGATTACTATTCTGAAGACCAATACGCCGTATCCATCAAGGAAGATACGGCGTATCCGTTCTTGCACTCACCAAAGACCACGAAGGAAACAAGATCTATACGCCGTATCCAATGAAGACCAATACGCCGTATTGGAAATATAATATGTAAATATTTTGGAAGATATCAAGCGTGGTCTCTGCTCCAAGAAACCCCAATACGCCGTATCCAACCCATTGGATACACCATATCGAACCGACTTCCAGACAGTATAAATAGAAAACTCAAAAACAAGTTCTAAGTGTGCTAAATCATATCCTTGATACCTAAACCACAAAAGTCGGTTTTCAGAGGAGAAAAAGAGCAGAAGAGGTCTTGCAACGTATTCCAATCTATAGAAGACAACGTGTAATTTCTTATACTTTTGTAATCGTTTAGTTTTTTGTATCATTTGTTAACTCGGTTAGTTTGCCTTGGCTAAGCCATTACTCTTGTATTAATTATGATGTTTGAAGGCTAATACCTTCGGGTATTAGCCATTATTATGAAGATATGAATGTTTTGTTTTATTTATATCTTGATTTCTTAATTTATCGTTGATTTATTGATTATGTTTATCACATGATACTTGTTTACGTGCTTAAGTATGCGACCTATAATTCAATTGGGTCTAGTGCTACATATTGAAAGCGCTGCAACTTTGGTGTTGTTTGGGCGTAGGCTAAGAGTCCGAGATAGCTCTCTATATAGTAACGCGTATAGGTGGAACAAATAGGATCACTAATAACATCTTGCTTGCCTCGATTGAACTGGTTGTACCGTAGTAGGTAGTGGCTTAGTACTAACAAATAACGTTCTAATCATTGGTACAGTTTGGATTGTGGACTACCACCTAACACAAGTTACCGTTAAGTAGTAAGTGGGTAAAGTCTCTATGAGCTGGGGTTCGTACGACATACATGGTGTCGTCCTCTAAATGAATTATAATCAATATAAGGATGCTTTATGCGGATGCTTTAATTGTGACAAAATTAATGTGTCTAGGTCTTATGATGAAGTCCCGCTTAAGTCTAAGAATGTTATGCCTCTTTGAGATAAGTAATCATTGCACTGAACGAACAAACCAACTTCTAATCGAATTAATAAAGGTTAATACAGTTTTCTATTATAAGGCTTGACCGCTCTTTTATCTTCTGTTAATTTGGTTGCATGAGTTAAAAGTGTCTTGAATTGATTGTAGTCACCACCAAACCCGTGCCAGTCTCTCAGGCTGAAACCCCCCTTTTACCTGTTAGAATTAGAATTAGGACTAACATAGGATTAGAATAGGTTTGACTTAGATTAGATAACCAAAATATTAATAAATTGAAGTGTTTAGCCTCGATTCCAAGTGTTCGACACCCTACTTGTCACGAATCTATCTCCGACCGGGTACACTGCCGTTAAAGTGTTGTTTTTGGTTAAGTCGGAAAAATATAAATTTAAAACTTAAATCATAAAAATATACACCACGCAACGACACATCAAGTTTTTGGCGCCGCTGCCGGGGAGTGAAAATTAATCTTCATTTTTATTTTATATTTTGGTTTTTAGGTTAGATCTAACCCTTAGGATTAGTGTTAATTAGATTAGTGTATATTCTTGTTTATTCTGTAAATTTTGTATATTTGTCTTTAATTGTTTGCTTGTATATATGTGTGTTTAATTGTTTGCGTATTTAATTGTTTTTCTCAATACACTCTTCTGGTTGATAACTCGATATGGCGTATCCACTTCCATTGGATACGGTGTATCCAACTTTTTGTCCAATACAGCATATTCACTCAAAAGATCAATACGGCGTATTCACTTCTATTGAATATGGCGTATTGATCATCTGAAACTGAATCAGAACCTTAGTTTTCATATTTGATTTTCATGCTAAAAAATTTTCTATCTTTCTTCTAAGCAAATCCTGCTGATATTTTTACCCTTGTTACAGGAATTACTTATCAGAGCTAGTAGACTAAAGAAGATACCATAAGAAGTCATGACAGAACTAATTTCAGAGGAATTTCTAGTGAATGCTCAAAATAAATCAAATCTTTCTATCACCAGTAATGATATAAACATTGAACTAAGCAAGGAATTTTTGGTGAAATTACGAAAGAGTGCATACCATGGATGGATTGACGAAGATGTAGTGAACAACATCGCTAAGGTGCTTGAAATGGTTGATTTAATCTACATTCCTGGTGTGGATTCCCACCATCTATGAATGAAAGTCTTTCCTCTATCACTAGATGATGACGCACGACAATGGTGAATAAACGAGGGGGAAGGAAAAATTACCACTTGGGAAGAACTTGTTGAGAATTTTTTCTATAAATTCTACCCCGAATCATACGATGGAGAAGAAGAAATGTTGGACGAAGGAAATAACTGGGGGATTGATCCACTTGAATTCATATCACGAGTAAATTCATCATTCGGAAACCACAGGAGAGTGGATGGAAGAACTAAAAAGGTAATGTTTCATTCTTGGCTGAATGGGAGTTGGAATAAAAGACGAATAAATGAAAACATCTTAAGTAGTAAACTATCTACTAGTGATCGATCTTGGAGCTTCTACAAACTTGAAAAAGGAAAAATAAAAAAAAAAACCCCCCCCAAAAAAAAAAAAAAAAAAAAAATTAAATTGGAAAATATGATGAACAAAGACTAACAAAGCGCAAATGCAATGATGCGAATTTGGAAGCTAACAACACATCCAACACTTTAAATAATGAGCGGCCTAACAAAAGGATGTGCAATGCTGAGAGATTCGAAGCTATTAAATATTCACTTGGGTCTAACAAAGAATAAATTGCTATAAGAAGATGTGAATATGATACTTGGGAAAAGAACGAAGATACTATGTCCTAAATCTACCAAGAGATTTTTAAAAAAAGGACAACAGATGGAAGGTGACGCGCACCAAATAACTGTGTAAAAAGAAGCTGGAGAAAAGTCTAACTTAAAGACTTCGTTGTAAACAAAAGTGCTTCCCGGGAGACAACTAGAATGTTATTTAATTTTATTGAGTCTGTCTTCCCAGACATCAATACGGCGTATCCGCTCCATACCATACGGCGTATTGATTATCTGGACGTTATCAGTCTTTACTTTTTATGCACTTTAAAAACATTATTGTCAGTTCTGGCAATACGGCGTATTCATGTACATGATACGGCGTATTCACCAGACTGACTGTATTTAGTTTGTTTAGTTTAGTTTAAATTAACCGTAGGTACCAAGATAGGAATGCACATGTTTTTCCTATATTTTATACAGGACCTCGTGAAAGAAATATCGACGAATATTAGTGGAGAATTTACAAATCTAGAGATCGTGAAGTGTTGAGTCTTGAAACCTCAAGGCGGCTGTTCAACACGAATTCTTGCTCAATAAAACAACATGGAGAATCTATCGAGCAAATATCAGGGGAGTTTCTCATTCTAATTCTTTTAATTCCCGTATTTAATGTTTTATCTATACAACGAGGACGTTGTATAATTCAAGTGGGGGGATGGAATTAGAATGTTTACTTGTCCTAATTTTCATACTAAAATGCTTAAATTATGCTCAAATAAAAAAAATTTAAGCATACTTTTGTGAAATTACTTGTTACATAACCCGCACACAATAACCCTTATTAGATATTGTGAGAATTTAGCCTTATCGTTTCCAAATGTTTACCCAAATTCCACAAAATATGAGTGTGCCGGTGATGTTGTAGACTTTAGAACTTGGCTTGGTATATCTATTTGAGACTGCAGTGATAAGTACTATGGATTTAGATGGAGTAACTTGTTTAAATTGGTAAATTTTAGGATTACACCCAAAATTGCCCTTTACATGTTGCTTATTAACTAACTACACTAGTTAGTTAACCCCCGTATAAACCCTTTGTTTACTCTCATTTTAAGAGTAAGATACCCCTAGAACAACTCGTAGAGCCAATCCTTTAGGAACTACACCAATTATTTGTTTCGTTACACCTTTACACCTTAGCCTACCCTGTTAGATTAAGTTTATTTTACAGTTGCTGGTTGCTTAATGTGTAAAGTTTGTATTTTTTGAGTCTTGTATCAATTTTGGTACGGTTGGAAGAATTTGCACATCGCAAATGGGAATGTATATTATAGTCAAAACTCATGTATTTTTACTACCATCGCAATTATTGGTACGTCCAAAGAATGAAGGAATTATCGAAGAAATTATCCGGAATTATTATGATCGTAAAGATGATGAAACTACTTCGAGTTTCGTATATAGTTAGATGTTAAAAAAAAAAAAAATTAGAAAAATCACAACAAAAAGAGAGAAGGAAAGCTTGAAGATAATCGTTTCAGAACTACCGAAGGAATTACATGAATGATCGATTATTCGTTGATACAAATCGACGATGTAGAGTATTGTACAAAGTGGAAGATATCGCCACTTACCTTGTAAAGTATGTAAAGTATGGGATGATTGGGAAGTTGACCATTACGGGAACGCCAACTTTGGTTGTTGTTTTTGATCTAGGATCAAGTCGTTTGTAAATAATTGTGTCTTTCCCTCCTGGGAACGTTCGAGAAAAGTGTCAAGCAACTTGTATTTTAGACTTAATCTATTTGTTTCGTACTTTTTATTTAACAACAATTTAATTCCATTTCCTAATCATTAACCATGAGTTTTACGCGAATGAGGATTTGATCGAGCGTGCATGTCTATTTACGGCCATGTATGCATGTCTCAGCTGCCTTATTGGTTTATTATTAAGAAGGATGATGGGATTTTTATCAGTCAAGACAAGTATGTGACTGAGATTTTGAAGAAATTTGGTTTTACTGATGTAAAGACAGCAAGCACACCTATGGAAACATAAAAGGCTTTGCTCAAGGATGAAGATATAGAAGAAGTGGATGTTCATTTGTATAGGTCAATGATTGGTTCATTGATGTATCTTACATCTTCAAGACCTGATAGTATGTTTGCAGTGTGTGCATGTGCTAGATACCAAGTCAATCTAAAAGTGTCACATCTTCATGCTGTGAAAATGATTTTTAGGTACTTAAAAGGTCAACTAAAATTGGGCCTTTGGTATCCAAAAGATTCTCCTTTTGATTTGGTAGCATACACTGATAGCGATTATGCTGGAGCAAGCTTGGATAGGAAGTCTACAATAAGAGGTTGTCAATTCCTTGGGTGTAGATTAATTTCATGGCAGTGCAAGAAGCAGACCGTGGTCGCTAATTCTACAACAAAGGCTGAATAAGTAGCTGCTTCAAGTTGCTATGGTCAAGTGATTTTGATTCAAAATCAATTGCTTGATTATCGGTATAACTTTATACATACAAAGATCTATATTGACAATAACAGTACTATATGCATAGTTAAGAACCCTGTCTTTCATTAAAAAATAAAGCACATTGAGATTAGACATCACTTTATCAAAGATTCCAATTAAAACAAGCTAATTCAAATGATCAAGATTCATACTGACAAGAATGTTGCAGATTTTCTTACAAAAACATTTGATGCAAGTAGATTTCAATATCTGATTGCTAGTATTGGCATGCTCAATCTCTGAAGTCTTGATTAAGGGAGGATGTTTAGAATGTAATGGAAAAGCTGCTAAGGATGAAATTAGAGTTAGTGCTCTTAACTTAAAAGTTTCTGCTGTTAAGTATAATTAGTACTGTTAGTTATACTTAATACTACTGGTATAATTAATACTATAAGAATTGAGAGATGTGGTGAGAATAAAAACAAAAAGAGAGATGTGTGAAATAAAAACAAACAGGGTGATTGGGTGAGAAAAAGAATTGAGAGATGTGGTGAGAATAAAAACAGAAAGAGAGATGTGTGAAATAAAAACAAACAGAGTGATTTGGTGAGAAAAAGAATTGAGAGATGCGGTGAGAATAAAAACAGAAAGAGAGATGTGTGAAATAAAAACAGATAGAGTGATTTGGTAAGAAAAAGAATTAAGATATATGGTGAGTTGAAAAACAGAAAGAGAGCTAAGCAAAAACACAAAGAGAGAATGTGAGTAAAAAGAATCAAGAGAAAGCAAAATCAGACAGAGAGAATTGTGAGTAAAAAAAATTAAGAGAATGGAATTGGAGTTAATGGAATTAGAGTTAATGCTGGTAACTCAAAGATAATGCTTCTAGGCATAACTTACTACTGCTCGGTTACTACTGTTGTTGAAAGTTAATGCTGATAGGCATAAACTTACTACTGTTGTTGAAAGTTAATGCTGCTAGGCATAAACTTACTACTGCTATTGAAAGTTAATGCTGCTAGGCATAAACTTACTACTGTTGTTCAAAGTTAATGCTGCTAGGCATAAACTTACAACTGCTGGTGAACGTTAATGTTGTTGAGGGTGTTTTCATAAATACTTCGATCAAGGGTTTCAGTCACTCATTTAATCGATTTCATTCTCTGATATACTCTCTAATCACAAACCCTAACTCAATTTTATCATTCATTATCAAAACCCAACACAATGGTGGATCTAAAGTTTGCTGATACTCATAATTTAGTTGCATTTTTGTCTAAACCTACTGAAAGTGAAGGGTTTGAGAAAATTGTTGATTTTCTGAATGCAAACCCTATCAATTATGCTTTAACTGTTAATCCTGCAATCTATAGTTCATGCATTGAACAATTCTGGGCTACTGTAAAGGTGAAAACTGTCAATGGGGAAGTACAGTTACAAGCCCTAGTGGATGGGAAGAAGATTGTCATCACTGAATCAGCTATAAGAAGAGATCTTCAACTTGATGATGCTGAAGGTATAGATTGTTTGCCAAATGCTACAATTTTTGAAGAACTTATAAGGATGGGATATGAGAAGATTTCATAAAGGTTAACTTTCTATAAGGCATTCTTCTCTCCACAATGGAAATTCCTGATTCATACCATCTTACAATGCTTAAGTTCTAAGACTACTGCATGGAATGAGTTTAGTAGCATTATGGCTTCTAAAATCATTTTTTAGCTTCAACCCAAAAGTTCAACTTCTCCAAGTATATTTTTGATAGTATGGTGAAGAATGTGGATAATGTGAACAAATTTTTGATGTATCCAAGATTTGTGCAAGTGTTTGTGAATCAACAAGTTGGTGATATGTCAAATCATAAAAGGATTTATGTTACACCCTCTCATACTAAGAAGGTTTTTGGGAACATGAAGAGGGAAGGAAAAGGTTTTTCTGGAAGAGTCACACCTTTATTTCCAACAATGATGGTACAAGCTCAAGAAGAAATGAGTGACGGTTCAGTAAGTCCAACTAAACCCCATCACACACCCATCATTACTCAACCATCAACATCACAACCCTAAAAGAAACAAAAACCTATGAAGCCAAACAGAAAGAACACTGAGGTACCTCAGCCTAATGGTCCTACAACCAATGTAGCAGATGAGGCTGGCAATGAGGATAATGTATCTAAACATTCTAATGATCTACTGCTCAGTGGTGAGGATAGTATGAAACTTGAGGAATTGATGGAATTATGTACTAATCTACAACAAAGAGTTATTGACATGGAAACAACAAAGACCACTCAAGGAAGTGAGATAGCTAGTTTGAAAAGGAGGGTCGAGAAGTTAGAAAAGAAGAATAAGTCAAGAACTTACAAGCTTAAAAGACTATACAAGGTTGGTTTATCAAGAAGGGTGAAATCCTCCGATGAAGCTAGTTTAGGTGATCAGGAGGATGCATTTAAACAGGGAAGGAAACCAATTGATGCTATTGATGAAGATGACAACATTACCCTGGTTAGGGTACACATAATATGAATGAAGAGATGATGTTTGATGTTAGTGATCTTGTTGGTGAAGAGGTATTTTTTGCAGAACAAGGAGTTCTTGATAGTAAGAAAGATGATGTAGTTAGTACTGCTGGTGCTGCTTAAGTTAGTACTGCTAGTACTGCTGCAACAACTGTTGCAATAACTCCTGAAGATATCATATTGGCTTAAGCACTTCATGAATTAAAATCAGCAAAGCCTAAGGTGAAAGGAATTATCTTCAAAGAGCCAGTAGAAACAACAACTACAACAACAATAATATCTTTAAAACAACCATCATAGACAACAGTTCATGACAAAGGTAAAGGTAAAATGGTTGAACCTGAACCTGTGAAGAAATTCTTAAAGAAAGATCAAATAAGGCTTGATGAAGAACTTGCCTTCAAGCTACAAGTTGAAGAAGAAGAGGAAGAGATAATTGCAAGGGAAAAGGTTGAAGCCAATGTTGCCTTAATTGAAGAATGAAATGATATTCAGGTAAAGATTGAGGCAGATCAGTTATTAGCTAAAACATTGCAAGCAGTAGAAAAAGAAGAGTTGACTATTGAAGAAAGGGATAAATTGTTTCAACAACTCTTGGAGAAAAGAAGAAAATTCTTTGCAGCAAAAAGAGCAAAGAAAAAGAGAAACAGACCACCAACAAAGGCTCAAAAGAGAAGTATAATGTCTACTTATCTGAAAAACATGGCTGGATACAAGCACAATCAACTAAAGAACAAAAGCTTTGATGATATTTAAAAGTTGTTTGACAAAGCTATGAAAAGGGTAAATACATTTGTAGATATGGATACATAATTGGTGGACAGTAGTGAAGTAAGAGTAGAAGGAAGTAAGACAAGAGAAGAAAGCAGTTCAAAAGGAGTAGGAAATGAGCTAGAATAAGAGAATGCAAAGAAGCAGAAGATAGATGATGATCAGGAAACAGCTAAGATGAAAGAGCTCATGGAAATAGTTTCTGATGAAGAGGGTATAGCAATTGATGCTATTCCTTTAGCTACCAAGCCTCCAAGCATTGTTGACTGGAAGATTCTTAAAGAAGAGAAGAAAAGCTAATATCAGATCATAAGAGCTGGTGGACAGTCTAAGAGGCACCTGACCTTTCTTAATATGATTAAAGATTTTAACAGAGAAGACTTAGAAACTATGTGGAAACTGATAAAAGCTAAGCATGAGTCAACAAGGCCAGAAGAAGGCTTTGAAAGGGTATTATGGGGGTGATATAAAGACCATGTTTAAACCAAATGTAGAAGATGAAGTCTGGAAGATGCAACAAGTGTACAGGGTATTGGGTTGGAAACTATTTGATTCTTATAGAGTACATTGCTTAACATTCCAATCTGGAATGATCTACATGTTGGTTGAGCAGAGATATCCCCTTACACCAGCAACAATTACAGAGATGTTGAACAGGAAGCTTCAAGCTGATCATTTGAATGAAATGTGTTATCAGCTTCTTAAGCTTATCACAAAACAACTCAAGAATCAATGAAGTGTTTGGAAGCATCCTCTTGGTGATTATGAAGCTTTTAATGAAGAAACTTGAGATTTTGAAGAAGAATATCAAGTTTAGGGGAGGATTGTTGGGATTAAAATACTTTTTGATGTTCTTGAAGTTACTGCTGCTAAGGTTAGAGTTACTGTTGCTAAGCAAAACCTAGTGTTGTTCAGTAATCTTAATGAAAAACAAGCTAAGTAGTTAGTACAGCTAGTTACTACTGCTAGTGTAACTTAGTTACTACTGCTAGTGTAACTTAGTACTGCTAGTATATGTTAGTACTGCTAGAGTAAAGTTAGTACTACTGGTGAAGATTAAAGAAAATATTCTAAGTAGTTACTACTGCTTATACACAGTTAATGCTGCTGGTGTATAAGTTACTACTGCTTGTTCAAAGTTAATGCTGCTGATACAAAGTTACAACTGCTGAAAGATTAAGACTGCTGAAAGAGTTTCTACTGTCAAGGAATGGATAAAGACTGCTCAGAGAAAAGATAAAGATTGCTTATGTGATATGTATGAGATACATATAAGTTATTTGTTTAGAAGATCATGATAACTTAGGAATATATTGTAATTCCATTAGGACTCTTTGGTGTATAAAAGGAGGTCCTAGGGTATAGAGTTCAATGTACCCAAAAAACGATTTGTTGAGAATTTTTCATAGCTTCAAGGTTTGTAACCCTAATACTAAGAGAGTATTCATATTATTTGTTATAATAATATTGGAGCTTTTATTGTTGAAGTATATTGTTCTTGTGTTACTATTTTATTAAGAGTTCTTCTTATTGATTAAAGATTAGATTCCGTATAATCTTTTATATACTTTACAAAGTTTCTACTAAGTTTGTGTTGGATTTTTAACTTGGTTAGTTTACCTTGGCTAAAACAATTACTCTTGTATTAATTATGATGTTTGAAGGCTAATACCTTCGGGTATTAGCCATTATTATGAAGATCTGAATGTTTGGTTTTGTTTATATCTCGATTGCTTAATTTATCGTTGTATGCTTGTTTATGTTTATCAATTTATACTTGTTTACGTGCTTTTGTATGCGACCTATCATTCAACTGGATCTAGTGATACGGACCAAGTAATCTAGATGCCGGGATAGCTCTCCATATAGTAATTTATACATCTAGAATCATAGGATCACAAATATTGTCCTTCTAAAATCGTGCTAAGGATACGCTTCTGGCTTAACTAGTTAACGGAAATTGCCTTTGGTTTATTGAACATGTTGACTAGTAGGTGAATCTAGATAATTCAACAAATAATGTTCTGATTCCATTGGATAGTTGGACAAGTGGACTACTAGAGTATAAATTGCCATTAAGCAGTAAGTGGGTAAAGTCTCTATGAGCTAGGGTTTAACAAGATCACCATTGCTTTAATCCCTAAGATAGATTACAATCAGCAAATAAGGATGCTTTATGTGAATGCTTTAATTGTGACATAATTAATGTGTCTAGGTCTTAGGATGAAGTCCCGCCTAAGTCTAAGAATGATATGCCTCTTCGAGATAAGTAATCATTGCACTGAATAAACAAACCAACTTCTAATCGGATTAATGATGGCTAATACAGTTTTCTATCATAAGGCTCGACCGCTCTTTTATCTTCTGTTAATTTGCTTGCGTGGGTTAAAGTGTCTTGAATTGATTGTAGTCACCAACAAACCCGTGCCAGTCTCTCAGGCTGAAACCCCCCTTTTACCTGTTAGAATTAGGATTAGAACTAACATAGGATTAGCATAGGTTTGACTTAGATTAGAATTAACATAGAATTAGATAACCAAAATATAAATAAATTGAGAGATTTAACCTCGCTTCAAGTGTTCGACACCCTACTTACCACGAATCTACCACCGACCGGGTACACTGCCAGTTAAAGTGTTGTTTTTGGTTAAGTCGGCAAAATATAAATTTAAAACTTAAACTATCATAAATAAACACCACACAATGATACATCAAGTTTTTGGCGCCGTTGCCGGGGAGTGAAAATTAATCTTGATTATTATTTTATGTTTCGGTTTTTAACATTAGATTAGATCTAACCCTTTGGAGTAGTGTTAGCCAGATTAGTGTATATTCTTGTATATTATGTATATTTTTGTATATTTGTTACTTTAATTGTTTGCTTGTATATTTGTTTGTTTAATTTAATCGTTTTGGTAATACACTGTTCTGGTAGATAACTCGATACGGCGTATCCACTTCCATTGGATACGGCGTATCCAACTTTTGTCCAATACAGCGTATTCATTCAATCGATCAATATGGCATATTCACTTCTATTGAATACGGCATATCGATCATCTGGAACAGAATCAGAATCCCAAGTTTTTATATTTGATTTTCATGCTAAAAAAAATTATATCCAAAAGAACCTATCCTACTGATTGTTTATCCCTTGTTTCAGGTAGTGCATGACAAGGAGTTTAACAAGTGAACTATTCACACCTTACAAAGAACCTGAATGAGAATTTCGATCATTTAGGAGACACTTCAAGACATTAAGTCTTGATGAGTTGAGATTGCCTAATTTTAATTTATTTTCTGACCAAGAATACTCAGAGGAAGAAGAAGCGGAAACAATGGCGGAAACTATAGAACAGTACATAGGCAAGACCCGAGCTGACTATGGATCGGGGGTTGCTAGGCCCAAAATTGAAGATAAGGATAACTTTGAACTGAAGGGCCAATTTCTCAAAGAACTACGGACTAACACCTTCAGCGGTTCAGATCATGAAGATGCGAATGAACATGTTGAGAAAGTTCTTGAGATCGTCGATCTATTCCACATTCCAAATATTACTATAGACCCAGTGATGCTTAGAGCATTCCCTATGTCATTAACTGGAGCCATAAGTCGTTGGCTAAGAAACGAACCAACTGATTCGATTACAACTTGGGATGGTCTTAAATCAAAAATTTTGAACAAATATTGCCCACCTGCTCGAACTGCAAAGAAGATGGAGGAAATCAACAACTTTCAGCAAGAACCAGATGAAAACCTTTACCAAGCATAGGAGAGATTTAAAGAACTTTTGATGAAGTGTCCTCAACACTATTTAACGGAGATGCAGGAGGTAATCTTGTTCTATAATAGATTGGGAATTCCTACTCGATAAATTCTTGACTCAAGAGGTGCAATACCATCAAAGACTGTTGCTGATGCAAAAAATAGCCATCCAAGAGATGGCTGAATACTCTTAGAAATGGCATAATGGAACATCTAGATCAAGAAGTACTGAAATTTCTAACGGATTGGCAGCTATACAAGCACAACTAAACAATCTTGGAAGAGAGATCAAGAAAGTGAATGAAAAAGTCTATGTTGCTCAAGTTGGATGCGAACAATGAAAAGGACCCCATTACACCAAAGATTGCCCACTCAAGGAAGAAGGGAAAACCCTAGAAGAAGCTTACTACACGTAATTTGGTGGACCTTTTCAAGGAGGGGGATATAGAGCAACAGCTTCAGGATTCTATCAAAGGAACAATGCGAATCCTTCGTACCAAGAACGAAGGAAATCTATGGAAGATACCCTGAGCAAATTCATGAGTGAATCAGCAAAGAGACACGAATAAAACTCCAATTTGATTAAAGAAATCCGAGCTTCAACGGATGCTGCCATTCAAAACCAAGGAGCATTTATTAAAACTTTGGAAATCCAAATAGGGAAATAAGCAAGGTACTACAGGAAAGAGGATTTGGAAGTCTACCTAGCTCCACTGAAGCAAACCTAAGAGATCAAGTCAAGTCAATTTCAACTACTATTGAAGCTGATTCATGCCCGATACGCCGTATTGGATCCTCCCAATACGCCGTATCCACTAGACAGAATCGTACACTCATGTACGACACAAGACAAACGACGATTCCATTTCCAAGTCATTTGAATGGTTACTACTGTGAAGAAAAGAAGGGATCATATGGACCACAATTCTTGGAAGCTTACTCTGAAGCTTCACAATCCATACCCAGAAAGGAGAAAGACCCAGGGGGTTTCACTTTACCTTGCTTTATTAATAGTGTATGCTTTGATAATGTCCTTGTTGACTTAAGAGCTAGCGTTAGTGTTATGCCTCTCTCGACCTACCTTAACTTAAGATTAGGTGAATTAGCTCACACTAAGTTGACAGTTGAATTAGCAGACAGGACTGTAAAATATCCAAAAGGAATAGCTAAAAACGTACTAGTAGGAATTGGTAAATTTACTTTCCTCGTAGACCTTATAATTTTAGATATGCCTAAGGATATCAAAGTACCCTTGATCCTTAGAAGACCATTTTTGTCTACCGCCCGTGCTAAGATTGATGTTTATAAAATAAAGATTACTTTAAGGGTCAGGGAAGAAAGGATTATTTTCACAAGTGTTAAACTTGCTAGCAGTTTAATTAAGAGGGTCTACATGCTAAGTTTGAGAGAAAAAATAGAACTTGATTTAGAAGCTAGGCTTATGGAAGAGACTTTAGAGTTAAATAGATTATTAGACCCTTTCTTTGAGGATTACATTGAATTAAATGATATAAATGAACCATTTGAGCTTGGGAGAAATCAAGGTGATGATTTGATACCCACCATTGAGGAAGGTGAGGTAATTGAGGAATTTAGAACTAGGGATGATGAACTTGATGCTGGAATTGATGATTACCCTAGTTGTTGTGACTATGATAAGAAGATCCATATAGATTGTGCTCACAACTTAAAGTTTTCTTGCATGATAGGATTTAAATTTATGCACGCTAACTTTTTCCCATTATTATATGTCGATGTGATGTCCAAAAAGTTTCATAATTCTATGATGAAAGATAAGATGGTGAACAAAGGGAATAATGTTATAGGAGCTTTAATGAATGTGCCTATTTTTGTTGGAACCTTTTCTGTTGTGACGGATTTTGCAGTTTTAGAAAATATGGATGATTATTGTGATGAAGGAATTGGCGATGTTTATTTTGGTGAACCATTTTTGAGAGAAGTTGGAATTAAAACAAGATGGTTTAAAGGGATAATTACCATTTACAATGGTAATGATGAAGAAACTTACCAAATGGTACGATCACATCCGAGGTTTAAACACCACACTAATGAACAATGCAACAAGATCCTACCATTACTAAAGGTAAGTGAAGAGGATAAGATGAATGTAATCTCACATTCGTACCAAATGCTTAAAGGGTTCTACAAAGGAGTATTGAACTTAGGACCCGATTACATTCGAGATGCGAAGATGGAAGAATGGCTCACACGCGGGCACATTAGCGTGCATGAGATGGTATGAAGAGAAGATGAAGAAAAGTCTAACTTAAAGACTTCGCAGTAAACAAAAGTGCTTCCCGGGAGATAACCCGGAATGTTATTCAATTTTATCGATTGTTATTTATTTTACGAGGTTTGTCTTCCCAGACAATCAATACGGCGTATCCTCTCCATACCATACGGCGTATTGTTTTCTAGACGTTTTTCAGTCTTTATTTTTATGCACTTAATATTATTATTGTCAGTTCTGGTATTACGGCGTATTCATGAACATGATAGACGTATTCACCAGATTGACTCGTATTTAGGTTTGTTTGTTTAGTTTAAATTAACCGTAGGTTTACCCATGAATAGGAATACACGTTTTTTTTTCTATGTTTTATACAAGACTTCGTGAGAAATACGTTGATTATTGGTTGGAGAATTTACAAATCTGGAGATCTTGAAGTGTTGGTGTCTTGAAACTTCAAGACGGCTGTTCAACACACAATCTTGCTTATAAACTCAAATATGGAGAATTACCGTGCATATATTGGGGAGTTTTCATTCTTAATTCTTTTTTAATTCCCGTATTTAATGTTTTATATAAACAACGAGGATGTTGTATAATTCAAGTGGGAGGAATGGAATTGAATGTTTTCTTGTCCCTTTTTTTCACATCAAATGCTTAAATTATGCTCAAATTTAAATTATTTTTTTTCAAACATACTTTTGTCAAATTACTTGATACATATTCACGCACACAATTTACCCTTGTTAGATATTGGAGGATTTACTTATTTGTTTCCAAATGTTTACACTTAATTCCTTAAATATATCGTGTGCCAGTGATGTTGTGACTTTAGAACTTGGCTTGGTCTATATATTCGACGACAGGTAGACTTTAAAACTTGGCTTGGTATATCTATTCGAGACCGCAATAATGAGTACTATGGATTTAGATGGAGTAACTTGTTTAAATTGGTAAATTTTAGGATTAGACCAAAATCGCCTTTACATGTTGCTTATTAACTAACTACACTGGTTAGTTAACCTTCGTATAAACCCTTTGTTTACTCTCATTTTAAGAGTAAGATACCCTCAGAACAACCCGTAGAGCCAATCCTTTAGGAACTACACCAATTATTTCTTTCGTTACACCTTTACACCTTAGCCTACCCTGTTAGATTAAGTTTATTTTACAGTTGCTAGTTGCTTAAAGTATAAAATTTGTATTTCTCGAGTCTTGTGTCTATTTTGGTACGGTTGGAAGAAATTTGCACATCGCAAATGTGAATGTATATTATAGTCAAAACTCATGTATTTTTACTACCATTACAATTAATGGTACGTCCGAAGAACGAAGAATTACCGAAGAAATTATCCAGAATTATTATGATCGTGAAGATGGTGAGACTACACCGAGTTTCGTAGTATAGTGTTATGAAAAAAAATCGAAAAAATTAGAAAAATCGCAACAAAAAAAGAAGGAAAGTTTGAAGATAATCGTTTCGCAACTACCAAAGGAATTATACGAATGATCGATTATTCGTTGATACAAATCAACGATGTATAGTATTTTATAAATTGGAAGATATCGCCACTTGCCTTGTAAATGTAAAATATGGGATGTTTGGGAAGTTAACCGTTACGGGAACGCCAACTTAGGTTGTTGTTTTTTATCTATGATCAAGACGTTGTAAATAGTTGTGTCTTTATCATGGTAACGGTCGAGAAAAAGTGTCTAGCAACTTGTATTTTAGACTTAATCTACTTGTTTCGTAACTTTTATGTAACAACAATTTATTTCCCTTTCCTAATCATTAACAATGGGTTTTACGCGATTAAGGATGTGATCGAGCGTGCATGTCTATTCCGTCGTTACGGCCATGTATGCATGTCTCAGCTGCCTTGTTGGTTTATTACTATTGGTGAAAATTAGAAGATCCATACCCTATATTACTCTACTATTCCTACTCTTTAGCTTATTCGAGGTGGGAGTGAGCAGTCATATGTGTCTATCTCGTCGTTACGGGTGTGTATGTGTGGTCTTTGTCGCCCTCCTGGAATATTAGTATTAATAAAGATTAGTTAGAGTAATCAACCTTAAGCCTTCTCATATAAACCCATATTTACCTTTATAAACTTGTTACTCCTTAGCTTTAGCGATGGAGATGTGTATCCTTGCCAAGCTTATGATAGAATACTCGTCACGACCGAGCAATCGAGCGAATTAGTTACATGTTACCAGATAGATTAGTTGAGTGATTTGAGTGTTTTCATCTTCCTATTTCGTGAGGTGTTTAGTTGTGTACTTGTAATAGATCAAATAAATGCTTTAACGGAAAATATCCTTAGTGATACATTTTTATAAACTTCTAAAGGCTACTTGAGGACAATTAGGATTCAAGTGGGGAGATATTTGATGACATCAAATAACGTCTATTTTATAGCATCATTTAACCCATGTATTTAACCCATTTTGTATAATTATTGCACAAAATTGTTACTTAATCATTTATATTTGAGAATTGCAGTAATTATGGAGTACTTAGTGAATATTAGCAAAAGACGCGCATTCTGGAGCTTAAATCAAGATATTTTAAAGATTAATGATTCTGACAACCAATACGCCGTATCTATCAAGGAAGATACGACGTATCCGTGCCTGCACTCACCAAAGACCACAAAGGAAACAAGCTTAATACATCGTATCCAGAGAAGACCAATACGCCGTATTAGTTATACAGTATGTGAAGATTCTGGAAGATATCAAACGTGGTCCCTACTCCAAGAAACTCCAATACACCGTATCCAATCCCTTGGATACGCCATATCGAACCGACTTCCAAACAGTATAAATAGAAAACTTAAAAACAAGTTTTAAGTGTGCTAAATCATATTCTCGATACCTAAACCACAAAAGTTGATTTTCAGAGGAGAAAAACAGCAGAAGAGGTCTTGCAACGCGTTCCAATCCATAGAAGACAACGTGTAATTTCTTATACTTTTGTAATCATTCAGTTTTTGGTATCATTCGTTAACTCGGTTAGTTTTCTTTAGCTAAAACAATTACTTTTGTATTAATTATGATGTTTAAAGGCTAATACCTTCGGGTATTAGTCGTTATTATGAAGATCTGAATGTTTGGTTTTGTTTATATCTCGATTGCTTAATTTATCATTGAACGCTTGTTTATGTTTATCAATTTATACTTGTTTACGTGCTTTTGTATGCGACCTATCATTCAATCGACGAGGAGAAGTAGATTCCAAAAATCTAGCGATAATTAAGTGAATGCTTTGTCTTACGTTGGCTCAGACAAAAGAAAAAGAGCAGAAAAGGTCTTGCAACGCATTCCAATCCATAGAAGACAACGTGTAATTTATTATACTTTTGTAATCGTTCAGTTTTTGGTATCATTTGTTAACTCGGTTAGTTTACCTTCGCTAAAACAATTACTCATGTATTAATTATGATGTTTGAAGGATAATACCTTCGGGTATTAGCCATTATTATAAAGATCTGAATGTTTGGTTTTGTTTATATCTCTATTTCTTAATTTATCGTTGTATGCTTGTTTATGTTTATCAATTCATACTTGTTTACGTGCTTTTATATGCGACCTATCATTCAACTGGATCTAGTGATACGGACCAAGTAATCTAGATGCCGGGATAGTTCTCCATATAGTGATTTATACATCTAGAATCATAGGATCACAAATATTGTCCTTCTAAAATCATGCTAAGGATACGCTTCTGGCTTAACTAGTTAACGGAAACTGCCTTTGGTTTATTGAACATGTTGACTAGTTGGTGAATCTAGATAATTCAACAAGTAATGTTCTGATTCCATTGGATAGTTGGACAAGTAGAGTACTAGAGTATAAATTGCCATTAAGCAGTAAGTGGGTAAAGTCTCTATGAGCTAGGGTTTAACAAGATCACCATTGCTTTAATCCCTAAGATAGATTATAATCAGGTAATAAGGATGCTTTATGCGGATGCTTTAATTGTGACAGAATTAATGTGTCTAGGTCTTAGGATGAAGTCCCGCCTAAGTCTAAGAATGATATACCTCTTCGAGATAAGTAATCATTGCACTGAATAAACAAACCAACTTCTAATCGGATTAATGATGGCTAATACAATTTTCTATCATAAGGCTCGACCGCTCTTTTATCTTCTGTTAATTTGCTTGCGTGGGTTAAAGTGTCTTGAATTGATTGTAGTCACCAACCAAACCCGTGCCAGTCTCTCAGGCTGAAAACCTCCTTTTACCTGTTAGAATTAGGATTAGAACTAACATAAGATTAGCATAGGTTTGACTTAGATTAGAATTAACTTAGATTAGATAACCAAAATATAAATAAATTTAGTATGATTATAACATTCGCTTCAAGTGTTCGAACACCCTACTTAACCACGATCAACCACCGACAGGTACACTGCCCTTTTGTAAAGTTATGTTTTTGGTTAATCTTCAAAATATAAATTCTAAAACTTGAAATCATAAAATATAAACCACAACAATGACACATCAAGTTTTTTGGCGCTAAGCTGCCGGGAGTGAAAAATTAAACTTGATTATTAATTTATATTTCGTTTTTTTTAGCATTAGATCTAACCTTATGATAGTGTAAATAATAAGATTATATTCTTGTAAATTCTGTATAATTTTGTATATTTTGGTTAGTTTAATTGTTTGGCCTTATTAAATTTGATTATTTAATATATAATTGTTTTCCTAAATATACACTTGTTCTAGTCAATAACTCGATACGCGTATTATCCACTTCTAATCTGGATTACAGCGTAGAGCCAACTTTCCTGTCCAATACAACATATTCATTCAAAACTGTGTTAATAACTGTATTCACTTCTATTGAATACGGCTTAATCGGAAATCATCTAAACGAAATCTACGTTTTTCGTATTTGATTTCCGTGCTTAAAAATTTTTTCCTATCCTAAAATCCTTATCCTACTGATTGATTATCCCACTCTTGTTACAGGTAGTGCATGACAAAGCGTTTCAACAAACGAACTAATCACACCTTACAAAAGAACCTGAAAACTAGAATTTCGATCATCTAGGAGACACTTCAAGACACTAGACTAAGCTTGACGAATTGAGATCCGCACTGATTTAATTTACTTTCCTCTTCTGACCAAGAAATACTCGTAGGAATAGTTACGGAAGCAAAGGGGAAAACTATGGATCAAATACATTAGCAAAGACCCGATCTGACTATAGTATCGTGGTTTTCTAGGCCACAAAATTGAAGACAAGCCATAATTTTAAACTAAAGGTGCCAATTTTCTGCAAGGAACTTACTTACTAACTTCATCGGTCAGATCATGAAGATTGGAACTTGAACACATGAAAAAGTTCTAATAGATCCGTTGATCTATTCCACATTCCAAATATTACTATAGACCAAGTGATGCTTAGAGCATTCCCTATGTCCTTGACTAGAGCCACAAGCCATTGGCTAAGAAATGAACCAACTGGTATCAATCATAACTTGGTATGTCTATAAAACAAAATTCTGAACAGAATAATTGGCCTACCTGCTCGAAACTGCAAAGAAGATGGAGGAAATCAACAACATTTTCCGCAAGAACCCGAATGAAAACCCTTTACCAAGCATGGGAGCAATTTAAAGAACTCTTGATGAAGTGTCCTCAACACTAAAAAAAAATTTTATAAATGGGATCATGAAGTAATTTTAGTTCTATAATGGATTGGGAAATTCCTACTTGACAGATTCTTGATTCCAAGAGGAGTGCAATAATACCATCTAAGAACTACCTTCTGATGAATAGCATAAAGTTAGTCTAGCCATCCAAGAGAATGGCCTGAATTACTTCTCAAAATAGCACAATGGGAACACTAGGTCAAGAAGTACTGAAACTTCTGACTCGGATTGGCAGCTATAAACAACACAACTCAATAATTCAAGGAAGGAATCAATAAAGTGAAGAAAAGCAATGCTGACTCAAGTTGGATGCGAACAAAGCAGAATGACCGCCCATTACAAACAACCAAAGATTACCCACACTAAGTTAGAAGAAGGGAAAACCCTAGAAGAAGCTTACTACACACAATTTGGTGGACCTTTTCAAGGAGGGTGATATAGTATCCAGCAACTCTCAGATTTTATGCAAAGTAACCAGCCGCAATCCATCGTACCAAGAACGAAGACAATCTATGGAGTATACCCTAGCAACATTACATGAGTTGAAATCGCACACAGTATACATGAAGAACACTCCAATAATGATTAAATAAATCCAATCATAGATAGATCACGCCATTCACAACTACAAGTGAGCCTCTATAAAACTGTTGGAAATCAGAATCTTGCAAATAGAAAAGGTACTACAGACAGAGGTTTTTGAAGTCAACATAGCTCTACTAAAGCAAACCCGAGAGATCAAGTCAAGTCGATTTCAACTACCATTGAAGCTGATTCATGCCCGATACGCCGTATTAGATCTTCCTAATACGCCGTATCCACCGGACAGAACCATATACTAATGTACGAGGAAAGACAAACGACGATTCCATTTCCAAGCCGTTTGAATGGTTACTACTATAAAGAAAAGAAGGGATCATATGGACCACAATTCGCGAAAGCTTACTCTGAAGCTTCACATATTAATAATTCCATACCCAGAAAAGAGAAAGACCCAGGGAGTTTCACTTTAAACCGAGCGTATGCTTTATTAATAAAAGTTTGCTATTGATAAGCATATATCAGAGTATAAAAACCATCACAAACATAAAGAGTTACATGCATTTGAGATAATCTGAACATTTTCAATCTTAGAAATATAGGCGCCTCGAGATCTCATAGGACATGTGAATACTTCCAATCAAATTCTCTCAATTGACAAATGACACAAGAACATTATCTAATCTTCCTTATCGGTGTAAAGCATATACTTGGTTTGTCCACTGGAACTCAACACATTTTCCCATTACGAACAAAGTTTAAGGTTTTCAAACAATTAGTATTAGAATCAAAAAAAATTCAAATTTTTTATGAACAAATAAAACTGTTTATTATAAAATACGTTACATGCCATAATTGAGCCTGCATATTTTTCCAATCTTTATTGTCCTTTTGATGATAGATATAAGAGAGTCTAGCCACATTATTCTTCATCTGTAAATCCAGAAGATGAACCTTTTCTTCACCAACACGAATTCATTATATAGAAACATTTTGTTTCTTAAATTATTGAGAAGACTACAGATTTATTTACTCTTCTCCCATAAAATTAGCACGGTATACGTATGATTTTAAAAACATCTCATCAATATATGGACAATTAAAAACCACAGATTCTCACAAAACCACAGTATTTAAACCCCCACCATCTTGTCAATTACTTACTTCAAATTATTAGGTCTATGAAGTACACTACTGCGTTAATTTTGATTATTTCTCTACAATATTCTGCCTATAAGCAGCAACAGTAGACAACAAAAGTAGAACAGCTAAAATCCTTTAAGAGGACACAACAATACTATCAAGACAGCAACATCTGATGATATTCCTCACAAAGAGACGGTCAGCATAATGCACTTCTTACATCAGGTAAAACATCTCTAGACAAAATAGAACTTTTAATTTGCATATAAGAATCATCTAAGCCCATAAGAAAAATGCATAAAATCTTAACACACTATGATTATGGTTCTTCAAAACTTTCAGAAGCATTGCAAACACATTTAGGCAATTCAATCATAGCATCATACTATTTTTTCACAAAGCAATGATCAACTTAAGAAAAATTAATAAAATCCCATCTTGGTAATGATTTAGACCCATACTTTTGCTATAAGAGTACTAATCTGTTGATAGGTAAACAAACATTATTGACTCCACAACTCTTAGTCATAAATTCTTACCTATTCTTTTTAAATTCATCCCAAACATGTTAAGCCACTTTTTAGATAAAATATGTCCCTAAAATAAACAGATCTTCATGTTATTGAATTCAAAATCAACCCAAAAAAATTAAAATAGCATAACCCTATCCCATGTGTGCCCCAAGAATATCATATGTAATTAGACCTTTTAATACTGTTCCATCAATAAAAACCAAGTCTAGTTTTTTCCTTCAAAAAGCCAAACATAACACAAGACGCAATACCTATATTGATAATTCTCAAGTTCCTTTTTAATTTATTTGAGAACAACTAGTTAAAGCACGTAGTATCATTAAGATGCAATAAGTAATAAATTTGTAAAGTTAATAAAGAGAATACTAACTATCACTTTACTCTATTCTAGGTAAAGAAAGGATCAGCGATCCTCGAACATTGTATCATCATTAGCGTAACAGAATTTATAAAGAAATAATGCAAAAGAATTAGACATACATGTATGAAAATCAAGAACAAAATATAAATTAAAAATACAAAGAAAGAGAGAATAAATGATAGAAGTATCCCACGCTTACAACACCACTACAAGGTGAGGTGCATGATCAAAGGTTGACACAACATAATTAACACACTAAAAAGAGAGGGATATAACGAGGTGTTAACAGAGCTATAAATGAATATGCACAGCGGAAATCATACCAAATCGACTATCCTCTGATTCGCTAGTCAAGAGGAGGGCTAGCACATTAATTAGCAAATAACCCCACCCAATATCACCAAGATTTACAAAACCTAATTTTATCAAATAAAGCAACTAACAAAGGGGAGAGCGTGTGCAATATATAACACGCACCCCCGACCCAAAACCTCAGTGAGGATTGCCAGGGGAGGGGGGGATGGGGGGGGGGGGGGGGGGGGGGGGGGGGGGGGGGGGCGGGGGTTATTTTAAATTACCCAGGGGGGGGTGGGGTGCCCCCTTGGGTTGACTTAGGAGCTAGCGTTAGTGTTTGAATGCCTCTCTCAACCAACCTTAACTTAGGAATTAGGCTGAATTAAGCTCAACCAAGTTGAAGATAGGACCTATGACATATCCAAAAGGAATATAGCTAAAAACATGCTAGTATGTAATTGGTAAGTTTACTTGTTTCCCCGTAGAGCTTTAGTAATTCTAGTATATGCACGAGGATAACAAAGTGCCCTTTATTTAGAAGATCGTTTTTATCTACGCCCGAAGCTAACATTGGATGTATACAAGTTGAAAATATTACTTTAAGTGGGGAAAGAAAGAATGTTTTCAACAAGTATTAAACCTGTTTAGTAGTTTAATAAAAAATGGCTACATGCTAATTTTGAATGAGAAAGAAAGGAACTATGAATTTAGAAGCTAGGCTAATGGGAGAGACCTTTGGTGTTAAACTAATCATTAGATCCTTTCTTCTTTGGGGTTCATTGAACTAAATGAACTAAATGAACCATTAGAGCTTAGGAGAAATCAATGTGATGAATTAATGCCCACCATTACGAGGAAGGTAAGGTAATTGAGGAAATTAGAATTAGGTATGATGAAACATGATGTTGAGAATTGATAGTATTACCCTATGATTACTGTGACTATGATAAGAAGATCCATATAGATTATGCCCACAACTTAAAGTTTTCCTGCATGATAGGATTTGAATTTACGCACACTAACTTTTTCCCATTATTGTATGTCAATGTGATGTCCAAAAAGTTTCATAATTCTATAATTAAAGATAAGATGGTATACAAAGGGAATAATGTTGTAGGAGCTTTAATGAATGTGCCTAGTTTTGTTAGAACCTTTTTTGTTATGACAGATTTTATAGTTTTAGAAAATATGGATGCTTATCGTGATGAAGGAATGGGCGATGTTATTTTTAGCGAACTATTTTTAAGAGAAGTTAGAATTAAAACAAAACAATTCAAAGGGATAATTACCATTTACAATGGTGATGATGAAGTAACTTACCAAATGGTGCAATCACATCCGAGGTTTAAATACCATACTAATAAGCAATGCAACAAGATTCCACCATTATTGAAGGTAAGTAAAGAAGATGAGATGAATGGAATCTCGCATGCATATCAAAAGCTTAAGGGGTTCTACAAAGGAGTATTGAACTTAGGACCCGATTACATTCGAGATGCGAAGACGAAAGAATGGCTTACACGCGAGCACATTAGCGTGCATGAGATGGAACAGTGAAGAGAAGCTGAAGAAAAGTCTAACTTAAAGACTTCACTGTAAACAAAAGTGCTTCCTGGGAGACAACCCGGATTGTTATTTAATTTTATCGAGTCTGTCTTCCCAGACATCAATACGGCGTATCCGCTCCATAACATACGGCGTATTGATTGTCTGGACGTTATCAGTATTTACTTTTTATACACTTTAAAAACATTATTGTTAGTTTTGTCAATACGGCGTATTCATGCACATGATACGACGTATTCACCAGACTGACCCGTATTTAGTTTGTTTAGTTTAGTTTAACTTAACTGCATGTACTAAGATAGGAACACACGTTTTTTCCTATGTTTTATACAAGACCTCATGAAAGAAAATCAACGAATATTGGTGGAGAATTTACAAATCTGGAGATCTTAAAGTGTTGGAGTCTTGAAACTTCAAGGCGGCTGTTCAACACAATCTTGCTAATAAACTTAACATGGAGAATCTACCGAGCAAATATCAGGGGAGATTCTCATTCTAATTCTTTTTAATTCCCGTATTTAATGTTTTATCTATACAACGAGGACGTTGTATAACTCAAGTGGGGGGATTGGAATTAGAATGTTTACATGTCCTAATTTTCACACTAAAATGCTTAAATTATGCTCAAATTTAAAATTTTTTCAAGCATACTTTTGTGAAATTACTTGATACATAACCCGCACATAATAACCCTTGTTAGATATTGTAAGGATTTAACCTGATCCATTTCCAAATGTTTACCTAAATTCCATAAAATATGAGTGTGCCGGTGATGTTGTAGACTTTAGAACTTGGCTTGGTATAACTATTCGAGACCGCAATGATAAGTACTATGAATTTAGATTGAGTAACTTGTTTAAAATTGGCAAATTTTAGGATTACACCCAAATCACCTTTATATGTTGCTTATTAACTAACTATACTGGTTAGTTAACCCCCAAATAAACCCTTTGTTTACTCTCACTTTAAGAGTAAGATATCCCTAGAACAACCCGTAGAGCCAATCCTTTAGGAAATACACCAATTATTTGTTTCGTTACACCTTTACACCTTAGCCTACCTTGTTAGATTAAGTTTATTTTACAGTTGCTAGTTGCTTAAAGTGTAAAGTTTGTATTTCCCGAGTCTTCTGTCAAACTTTCTATCTTTGGTACGGTTGAAAGAATTTGCACATCGCAAATGGGAATGTATATTATAGTCAAAACTCATGTATTTTTACTACCATCGCAATTAATGGTACTTCCGAAGAAGGAAGAATTATCGAAGCAATTATCCGGTGTTATTATGATCGTGAAGATGGTGAAATTACACCGAGTTTCGTAGTATAGTGTAAGCAAAAAAAATATTAAAAAATCAAAAAAATAGAAAAATCGCAACAAAAAAGAGAAAGAAAAGTTTGAAGATAATCGTTTCGCAACTACCGAAGGAATTACACGAAAGATCGATTATTCGTGGATACAAAACAACAATGTAGAGTATTGTATAAAGTGGAAGATATCGTCACTTGCCTTGTAAAGTATGTAAAGTATGGGATGATTGGGAAGTTGACCGTTACGGGAACGCCAACTTAGGTTGTTGGTTTTGATCTATGATAAAGACGTTGTAAATAGTTGTGTCTTTATCATGGTAACGGTCAGGAAAAAGTGTCTAGCAACTTGTATTTTAGACTTAATCTATTTGTTTTGTAATTTTTATTTAACAACAATTTAATTCCCTTTCCTAATCATTAACCATGGGTTTTACGCGAATGAGGATGTGATCCGAATGCGTTCATTGTCTATTCCGTCATTACGCGGCCATGTAATGCATGCTCAGTTGCCTTGTTGGTTATATTACTATTGGTGAAAGTTAGAAGATCCAACCCTATAATTTTTTACTCTACTATTCCGACTCTTTAGCTTATTCGAGGTGGATTGTAACTATGTGGTAAAATTCACATGAGGTCCTATTTCCAGTCGTTACTGGTGTGTATGTATGGTCTTTGGTGCCCTCACTATAATAATGGTACTAAAAAGCTAAGTTAGAGTAATCAAACCCTAATCCCTTATCATACAAACCCAAATTTACCTTGTAAAACTTGTTACTCCTTAGCTTTTAGCGATGGAGATGTGATCCCTTTCCAGCTTATGATAGAATACTTCGTCACACTGAGCAATTAAGAATCGAATAGTTACATGTTACCAACATATATTAGTTGATGATTTGAGTGTTTATCGTCTTCCTATTTCAGAGGTGTTTGGATTTGTCTTGTACATAGATCAAATAAAAGCTTTAATGGAAAATAAATCTTATGGGATACATTTTTTTTATAAACTTCTAAAGGCTACTTGAGGACAAGTAGGATTCAAGTGGGGGGATATTTGATGACATCAAATAACGTCTATTTTATAGCATCATTTATCCCATGTAATTAGCCCATTTTGTATAATTATTGCAAAGAATTGTTACTTAATCGTTTATATTTGAGAATTGTAGTAATTACGAAGTACTTGGTGAATATTAGCAAAAGGCAAGCATTCTGGAGCTTAAACGAAGATATTTTGAAGATTAATGATTCTGACTACCAATACGCTGTATCCATCAAGGAAGATACGGCGTATTCGTGCCTGCACTCACCAAAGACCACGAAGGAAACAAGCTCAATACGCCGTATCCAGAGAAGACCAATACGCCGTATTAAAGATATAGTATATGAGGATTCTGGAAGATATCAAACGTGGTCCCTACTCCAAGAAACTTCAATAAGCCGTATCCAACCCATTGGATACACCGTATCGAACCGACTTCCAAACAGTATAAATAGAAAACTCAAAAAACGAGTTTGTAAGTTTTGCTAATCATATTCTTCTCGATACTAAACCACTAAGTTAAGATTTTATATGGAGAACAATAGCAAATAGGTTCTTTGCAACGCATTCCAATCCATAGTAGACAACGTGTAATTTCTTATACTTTTGGAAAATCGTTCAGGTATTTGGTATCATCATTAACTAGGTTAAGTTTTACCTTGCTAAAACAAATTACTCCTTTGTATAAATTATGATGTAGAAGGCAAATACCTTCAGGTATTATCCATTATATAAAAGATCTAAATGTTTGGATTTGTTTATATCTTCGATTTTCTTAATTTATCGTGTAAAGCTTGTTTATGTTTATTAATTCATACTTGTTTACGTGCTTTTGTATGCGACCTATCATTCAACTGGATCTAGTGATACGGACCAAGTAATTTAGATGCCGGGATAGCTCTCCATATAGTGATTTATACATCTAGAATCATAGGATCCCAAATATTGTCCTTCTAAAATGGTGCTAAGGATACGTTTTTGGCTTAACTAGTTAACGGAAACTGCCTTTGGTTTATTAAACATGTTGACTAGTAGGTGAATCTAGATAATTCAACAAGTAATGTTCTGATTCCATTGGACAGTTGGACAAGTGGAGTACTAGAGTGTAAATTGCCATTAAGCAGTAAGTGGGTAAAGTCTCTATGAGCTAGGGTTTAACAAGATCACCATTGCTTTAATCCCTAAGATAGATTATAATCAGGTAATAAGGATGCTTTATGCGGATACTTTAATTGTGACAGAATTAATGTGTCTAGGTCTTAGGATGAAGTCTCGCCTAAGTCTAAGAATGATATGCCTCTTCGAGATAAGTAATCATTGCACTGAATAAACAAACAAACTTCTAATCAGATTAATGATGGCTAATACATTTTTCTATCATAAGGCTCGACCACTCTTTTGTCTTTTGTTAATTTGCTCGCATGGGTTAAAGTGTCTTGAATTGATTGTAGTCACCAACCAAACCCGTGCCAGTCTCTCAGGCTGAAAACCCCCCTTTTTCCTGTTAGAATTAGGATTAGAACTAACATAGGATTAGTAGAGGTTTGACTTAGATTAGAATTAACTTAGATTAAATAACCAAAATATAAATAAATTGGGAGATTTAACCACGCTTTAAGTGTTCGACACCCTACTTACCACGAATCTACCACCGACCGGGTACACTGTCCGTTCAAGTGTTGTTTTTAGTTAACTCGGCAAAATATAAATTTAAAACTTGAATCATAAAAATATACACCACACAACGACACATAAAGAACACATAATTGTTGCTGGAGCTGAGAACCGTCCTCCAATGCTTGATAAATCCATGTACGATTCATGGGAAAGTAGTATACTACTTTTCATCAAAGGGAAGAAACATGGTAGTATGATGCTTGATTCAATCCACAATGGTCCACTGGTTTACACAAATGTTGAAGTAGATGGGCACACTCCGAACTCACTGAAGCACAACATCTTCAAGATGACTGTGATGTTCAAGCAACCAATATCATTCTTCAAGGTCTTTCACCTGATGTGTATGCACTTGTTAACCATCAAGAGGCTGCTAAAGATATTTAGGATAAAGTCAAGCTACTAATGAAAGGCACTGAACTATCATATCAAGAACATGAATGCAGATTGTACAACTTGTTTGATAAGTTTGCTTCCGCTCAGGGTGAAACATTGTATGAGTACTACTGGAGATTCTCTCAGCTGATCAATGACATGAATACTATTGGGATGACAATGCATCAAGTACAAGTCAATACCAAGTTTCTGAATGCTCTTCAATCGGAATGGAGCAAATTTATCACTGATGTGAAGTTAGCAAAGAGTTTGTACACCACCAACTATGATCGGTTGTATGCATACCTCATTTAACATGAACGACATGCTAATTAAGTACGCCTCATGCGTGAAAGATACCCAGATCATCTTGCATTGGTAGCCAACTCTCAAACTCTTTACAATCCCTCTCAGTCTTCACAACATTCAGGCTCTCCTATGTATCTACCTCCTCATCAATTTACACCAATTTATGCAGCACCTATTCATCATCCACTACATCACACTCCTATCAATCCAATAAAAAAATCAGTTCCTCCACAATCATTTATATCTCCGTCAGTAACACAACACCCTCAAGCTAAATTACCTCAATTGGACTCTGGTCTCGCTGTTCCTACATTTCAGCAAAGAGAAGATCCGATTGAATGTATTAACAAAGCAATGGCATTCCTATCTGTTGTGGCATCAAGGTTTCCACCTTCAAACAATCAACTTAGAACGTCTTCCAATCCTAGGAATCAGGCAACCATTCAAGATGGCAGAGTCACAGTTTAACAAGTTCAAGAAAGACAATCTTAGAGTTTTGCTAGCACTAGAAACAGAGGAATTGCTACAACTTTAAGGGGAAATTATGCAGCTGGTCAACCAAAAGTTATGAAGTGTTATAATTGTCAAGGAGAAAGGGCATATGGCGAGACAGTGTACTCAGCCAAAAAGGCCAAGGAATGCTGTATGGTTTAAGGAGAAATTGATGTTAGCCAAAGCTCAGGAAGCGGGTCAGATATTAGATGTAAAGCAACTTGCATTCTTAGCAGACCCTGGAATATTAGAAGCTCCAATTGCTCAGCAGACAATCCCTTAGACTTTAGCTTTCCAGACTGAAGACTTAGATGCATATGACTCAGATTGTGATGACTTATCCTTGGCTAAAGCGGTTCTGATGGCAAATCTTTCAAGCTGCGATTCAGATGTTCTCTATGAGGTATCATAGTCTGATTCTTCTCAGAATAATATGATTAATCAAGATGTGCAAGAGATGCAGTATTCTGAACAAACACATTTTGACGATTTTCAAGATAATGAGATACATAGTGATTGTAATATCATTCCGTATTCTCAATATCTCCAGGAATCACAAGATGCGGTTATTCAGGATACTAATTCTTCTGCACCTAATGATTTATTGGTGCTATCTTTGGTTGAACAAATGACTGATCACGTAGCTCATCTAGATAAGGAAAATCAGACAAATAAAATGGTAAATGAATCATTACAAACCCGGAGCTGATGCTTGAAGACGATATCCAAGAACGAGTCACCAGGTTTTAAACAAAGACTACATCAATCTATATGATTCCAAATAAACAGTCGCAATAATAATACGATCTTCTCAAACATGGAATGATTTAACATCCTCTTGATAATAGAAATGTCCACTCAGCTTCTCGCGAACTTTTCAGTAGGAGATCGACACACTTAAAGAAACTCTTTCTAATCATGTCAAAGAAAAGGAATCTTTAGCAAAAACATTAACTGTTTTCAAAACAAAATCTAAAAAAAAGAGTCTAAATACATTGACAATGTAACAACCGGCAAATTTTGGAATTTTAAATGACTATGCTACCCTTTGACTTTTCGGGTCCGACTTTACTTTTTGACTTTTGATCTTTTATTGTCACATAAAAACGATTACCGTTTAACCGGTAAAATTTTCGGAACATATTTTAATAATAAATCATATTTATTATTACACATCTCTCATGTGCAAATTTATTTTTAACTTATTTGACTTGAAAACGAGAAAATATATGTTATTGTTAAGTTGACTTATGAAAAACGACCCGCTAGATCACGTTTTCACGACTCGGACTCTAAAGCAATTTGATGTAAAACGACATTCCGGACAAGTTTTTAATTTTGCTCGAGACCCGAAAACAAGCAGAAAATGATTGAAATACCCTGGCAAAATTTTAGAAACAAGAACAACACATATCGACACAAAAATAATTAAACTTATATTTAATTATCACAATTTATTTACTAAAAATAATTAATAAATTATTTAACATTTTATTGAAAAACATTTGTTGAAAACGCGAACATTTAACTTAAAGTTTCACTTTACGGACGAAACTTACCCGATGACTACGCAATAAATCACAAACATTTTTAATTGAGTTTATATAACATTTATGAAATAATATTCGAGTGAATACTCGTTTTCGTGGGAAAAATTAATTGGAAAACAATGGCGCAACTTTCGTGTTTTAAATCATCCGTTACCTATCCTAAACGAGTCCCGAACTATTATATTACGAAAATTACACTTTTAGTCCCTGTGAAAATATTTACACCACTAACCTTAAGCTATTTTACACTTGCCACTCCATTTTCATACTTTCATATGTATATAAGTATAACCCTATTAGGGTTTCTCATATCAACATAGCCTCCAACTCCCATTCTCTCTCTCTTTTCCGGCAACCACCGCCGCCCCGGCCATCTCCGGCCAAACTCCGGCCAACAGCCACTACTGCCATCTCCTCTATCACCGCCACAACACCACCACCATCAACAACATCAACACTACGTCACCACCTCCAACACCATCGTCATCATCATCCGAACACCACCTCACCCCATCTCCACCATCAACTAAGGCAACAGTTGCTGCCACCACACTACCGCCGCGACCCCCGCTACATCCACCATCAACACCATCTCACAGCCCCTGTCACCATCATCATGACCACCTCACCATCATCTTCATCTCCACGCCATCAACATCATCGCCACCAATCGCTACACACCACCACAACCATCTACACCACCATCATCATCTCGTCACCACCGTGACCTCCACCACCTCCCCACCATCTCCTCAACACCACTAAGGCACGTTTGGTTCTGCACCAGATGGGTGCGTTTGGTTCAGACCACTAGGGCGCGTTTGGTTTTGTGGTTATCAGCGAGTAGGGTGCGTTTGGTTTTTAAAACAGCGAGTAGGGTGCATGCGTTGGGTTTGGCAGATTCACCCACCAAGGGTGCGTTTGGTTTCCCCAACAGTTAGGGTGCGTTGGTTTTCCCAACAGTTAGGGTGCGTTTGGTTTTCTGTTTTAACAGTCGGCGGGATGTTTGGATCCGGGTTTAAAGTGCGGGCACATTTAGGTGTTCGTGTTGGATTTGTATAAATCGGCTATTAATCATATTCAAGTTTTAGTAAATATTGAAATCGGATATAATGGTGGTTTAAATTGGTTATATAAAAGTGTTATATATTATTTTCATTTTTGGTGTTTTATAAATTTTAGGGTGCGTTTGGATTTGGGTTAAATCTGCCAAAAAGGGGCGTTTGGTTTGGCAGTTTATAACCTAATAGGGGCGTTTGGTTACGTGGATAACAGCCCACGAAGGGCGTTTGGTTCTGCGTTTTACAACACATAGGTTGTGTTTGGTTTTTTGCTTATCTTTAGTAAATAATTTGTCTAGTTAGATATAAATTGAAACGTGGATATTTTGCAACACGGGTTGTTTGGAAAGTGGAAAACATTAGATTTTATAAATATGGGAAACGTTGTATAAACGAATAGGTCATGCCGAAATTTCTATAAATTATGATACTTAGTATTTTTCGCTACAACTTCTATTATCTTTGAAAACCGATAAAAAGGATTAAGTTATAGTCTTAGGATTATTTTATTTATAATTATACAATAACTCGACAACGAATAAGAATTATACTTTTACAAATGAGACAATTATTTTGGTTATAACCCGTCGAGGAAACGAAATACTAATTTATAAAATATTATTTTATAAATTCCCGACTAGAAAATAAAGACATAGTTTTGTAAAAACTTTAGAAACATCGTTTACTTAATTCGTAACTTTAAAATATCGTTTACTTTTATGCACAAACTTTTTGTTTAATTAAGTGGTGATTTCCGAAATGTGCCGAATTGTTTTGTTTCAATTATTTTTTTGTCACGTTTCATATATAATAGTATTAAGTATTATATACCTCGGCCACTTATTTAATTGTTTGTCTTTGTTATATAATTCACCATACGAATTATATAGTCATTCATATTCCATATGTAATATATACGGGATATATTACATACCTTGCTTTTACGTTTGATTTATTTTATTTAACCAACCACCAAACTATTACAACTTGAAATCTAAATCTTTTATCAGCGTGTCGCGTTGATGTGACTATCTATCAGAAAACCCAAATACATTATCCTAGGCTAGTGGGTCATAGCCGTTAAGATAAACCGCAAGTTCTTGGTCAAGCCGTTCTAGTTTTCGTTCGTGTTATGCTTAACATGTGCATTTCTGCCAATCGTTCTACAACATCGAGGTGAGTTTATAGCCCCTCTTTCACTAGTTTTACAATTACTTTACAAATCTCGGGGGAGAATACATGCTCGTTACAATTTGTTTACACATTCATTTACAATCTCTTTTACATATTTGATTGCATACTTGATTTCATAACTTGGTTACATACACGTTTACAAAAAATATTTACATACTCATTACAAACTCGGTTACTTGATTTATATCACACTCTTTCTACTTATGGGTTTAAGTATTTAAAGCTGTTTATGAATACCATGGTTATTTCTTCATTGGACACAAGTGTTTTTGGTTATCATCTCCTGTTTACGTGTTGCTTATGTAGCGATTAGACCACTCTCTTGCCCAAAACTATCATGAACTGTTAATAACGAATTGTAAGCGTGAATGTTATAAATAGATCTATTGGGACTAATTATCCCTATCTGGGTGAGTAGCGCTCACTACCCATAGGGCTCCCAAAAAACGGATATATATCATGTCAAATCTCATTGGTGTCTTGGTCAGACACCTGTAGGGCAGAATCATTATCTATCATATTGCGTGTAACACTTGGCATATTATATGCTACACATAAATTAGCCTTAGTGTCATGAGCTTAGCGCAACAGTAGATACTTTTTATGTGATGTTGTATCTATTATAGTAGCCACATACATTTTGGAAATCTTGTGGTCCACACTACCTTGTTGAACATTACTGATTACTAAACACTTTTCATGATACTGTGGTGAAGCAGTAGACATTATACTCTTTTGGTTCTAGATTTACACTTACATTTTTGTGATTATTATAAATTTGAAATGGTCATATGTACTTTATAAATCTTTTGATTTCAACATTTACATATATAAAAATCTATGAACTCACCAACTTTATGGTTGACACTATTTTTAAGCATGTTTTTTTCTCATGTTTTGAGCTTTGACTTCTTGCGTGCTATGTGAGTCTACATCATTATGAACCATTAACCAAGACTTTATTTCATCCAATTCAACCGTTGTCTTTTGAAAACCAAATTATGCTTCAGCTACATTTTACTTACGCTTCCGCAAATGTTTACTTTCCTTTGAATCTTGTAAAACAACTTACTTTTAACAATGCAACGAGTTTTGAGTTTCAAAACGCTATTAGTGGTCTATCTCCCTCATAGCTTGTGCAAAGGTACTCATAAAGTAACGCTCTCAGAAAATATTTCGCTGCGACCCAATTTGGGGGTGTTACAGATTGGTATTCAGATCCAAGGTTATAGAGAACCATATAGAATATCTAGGTCTAGTCTATAACCAGTATGTGATCCTTATGTGCTTTTATGTGTGCCTTATACGTGTTTTTGCTAAGGCATATACTTGAGAACCATTTTTCCTTGAGCATGTTATGATATGGGTTTACCTCTGCCCTGCGTTTATCTTTCCCTGCGTTTATGTTGCTTGTGTTTATATTGCCCTTCAGCTCCATTTTGCTATGAGCTTGCTTTTATCTTTTCTCTGGGTCATCTTTTCTCTACGGTTATGTTTTCCTTACGTATATTTCCCCGATTACATATATGGAAGTTGTCTACATATATATTTAAACTTTTCTAAGACATTGTGAGTTGCTTAATGGTCTCACTAATTTTTCTCTTCGCAACCTTATACAATATCGTTTTACACAAAACCCATCATAGTTTTGTTTTACATGGAGTTATGTGTGGATCAAAGTATTACAAGTCTTGTATGGGCGGGAATTGTAATAGGAGGATTGAATCTATGTTAACTAATTCATAAAGACCTTTATCTTATTTACTTTAACCGTGTACTCATCAACTATTTTGAACTCTATGTCGATCTCCCCTAATTGTTTTACTCCCCGTCTCCAAAGACGAGTTTTAAAGACTAGTCCCATACTCATTAGAGCACCTGCATCGTCATGTCATCCACCACCTTGAAGATTTTGTGAGTACGCGTATTGCATCAGAAATTATTAAGCAGGATGATTTATAATCTCTTTATTTGAAAGGATTGGGACGTCTCTTTATTTAAATAAATAAATTGTAGATCATCGAACCATAACTTTATCAATTCATTATTTTCATAAATTGGGATGCTTCTTTATGTAAATAATAAATTATAAATGAGTGGGCTTAATGGTATCCAATATGACATGAGTATGAACTCGAACCCGATAATCACCGGAACCCGTTAAAAAGATCTAGAAACACAATCGTGTCTTACCACTCAGCAGAATCTTAAGAACTCACTTGAACTACCTTATCTCATTCTTAAGTTACTTTTGCCGTTACTTTTGCCGTTACAAATCCTTACAATCATGAAGCGTTTGTGGAGCTAACTGACTTGTGCACTCTTGAGCTAATGGATTTGATTCATCCTCGAACTAATGACTGATTGCAATATTCCGTCACGTATCACATAAGCTCTCCCGCGAGCTCCTCCTAATTGTTGATCTTTATTCTGGGATATTGTTTCTTGAAATGTCCTCACTCTCCACATCCTATCACCGTTTGTTATAGTTATTGTTGTTATGTTTGCTGTTGATTGGGTCCTTGAGCAGTCCCAGCTCGTACAACTTTATCCACTAGGTAATGGAAACCCCCCTAAAAAAGATAAGCATCTATCGATATAGTATTCAGTTGATCTATTCATTACAGACCAATAGTACAACAATTTAAGTCATGATACATCCTAGTACTGCCTAAGTAAGTTGGATACTTACATCCATTAGCCTTGTCCGATACTAATCATCGAACATTACACATATCAGAAACTAGACTCTGCCCTTAAACATTTAAAACTTTATATAGACATACCCACGCGACTACACTTTCTCCTTTGATGTTTTCACTATCAAGAGACTTTCTTTTTAACGCGTTTATGTCAATCATGAAACTTGTAATGATATTTTTCTAAAATACCTATTCTGATGGATTAAATATCCTGGTCAAACCTAGCCAAAATTTATGTACATTAAGAAGTGTCGAAACATCAAATTTTGCTGAATAAAGTTACCAAACGCCATGTTTAAAACAGGTTTATTAAATCCTAAACTATATATTTTTTTTCCTTGGTCACATAATCGGTTAACACAAATCGAATCCCGGGACGGGATTCCTTTAAGGGGTAGGTACTGTAACAATCTGCATTTTCGCATCATTTTACGTCTATAAATATTCAACTATTTATTTTAAACTTTTACGCATTCACATTTAATTTTCAACGTTTAATTAAATCGCGTAAACTAAAAAAAAATCAACATTCAACGTAAATCGCCATCAAACAAATAAAAGATTACGTTAAGTAAGTGTTATAAAGTTATTATGAAGATAATTTATAACCTTACACTATTTATTTTTTTATTTGTTACGTAAGTCGTCTACGTTTCGCTATAAAATACATTTTTTGCATGCATGGCAAACCGTTAACCCATATATATACTTCAACAAAGACCCACCAATACATTTTTAACCAAATTTTATACAAATCTACTCCATGTTATCACCCTATAGCCGGTTCCAACATAAACATACATAACACATGTAAATTAATTCAAATGCACCAGTAACATTATTTAACTAATATATCCTTTGTCCTTTTGACCAAAACTAAAGCATAAAGCAATACTTACAAGCCACCATTTTCATCAAATTGTCTCCCATGTGAGCAAAACTCACGGCTAAAATCAAGGACCAAGGAGACACCATGCTTGATATGTCACATCCATATCATCTTCAACATGTCCCCTAAACAAGAGCTAGTTATTTGTTTAATATCTACACTGTACCAAGCCCTAAACCAAACCGTCCCTTTATACTTTCCATTTGATGGTTTTGTTAAGTGGTGTTATACAAGTCTTTGCACTATAAACAAGACCTTACTACAATCTTTATACTCACACATTTCATTTGCAAAGAAAACAAGCATCTCACTCACCTTTTCTTTCTATTTGGTCAGATACACAGCAACCTAGTGATAAAATCCATAGTGATTTTGTCCCATTTCTACTCTCTCTTTTCTTTTCTCTGGTCCATGAAGCACTCATAGCAGAAACAAGCAACAAGTTTCTGCGTCCTTTGTTTCTTCTTGGTCTTGACACAGTAAACAAACAAACACACCTTTGATTTCTTGCTTTTTAAATTTCGACATGAAACACAAACAATGAACACAAGCTCACAACTCACCTTGTTTTCTCTTATTTCTGGATTTTGAAGCAAGCACAAACATGAACACTAGAACCCTCACAATCCAACATGTATTATGAGTAAGGAAAAACCCTACACCTAATAGGAACGAAACCCTAATACGGGGAAATGCTAATTCGATTTTCTTGGGTCCTCTTTTATGTTGTTTAATAGGTCTAAGCAGCCAAACACTTCTTCTTTCTGTTTGTGCGTGATCACAAGAGGTTCAAGACGTTTGCAAGTGGAGTCGTGGTTTCTAGCAAGATTTACACAGTTCGAAGTGGTGAAAGCAGCGAGCAAAATAAGATGATGTAGGTTGTAGAGGTTATTCAGTCGAGAGGAAACAAGAAGAAAACGAACTGTGATGTTTTGGTTTCGTCACTCCAGATCAAGCGAGTTTATAAGCTCCGGTGACATGAGATTTACTCATAGCCCGTATGACATAAGTTGGTTCGTAAACCATTATCCTGGCGACGTGTTTCTTTTGTCTTGAACGATGTTTCTGAAGGTGTTCGCTTTCATCTCTGTTTGCACGATGACGTCTAGGTATAAATGTATATCTTGTATTTTTTTTCGTACTACTAATACTAAAGTTGACGTGACTCATTATGGTTCATGGTTTTTGATACTGGTTATGGTACTAGAACAAGAAAAAGGACTCAATAATATGAATAAAATATTAAAGGACAACATACATGTTATACTCTTTTAAACAGTATGAACCAAAGATAAAGATAAACGAATTTTAAATGAATCCTTTGATCTGTTTGTTAACACATGTACATCATAAGTTTGCATGATAAATTTTTACTATTTGTAATATTAGTCCTTGTCATATAAAACTTTTCCTAAACTAGTCCTATTTGTAGTCTAATTATATAACCTGATATGTGAAAATTTTATTTTATAAAGAATCGTTTTATATGAACATAGGCCACTTGAAAAGAATCTTAGCAAACTAAGTAGGCTTAATAAAAAGGCAGCGCATTTTTGATGTAAAGGTATAACACGTTTTGTGCAAGATTAAAAGATGCAATGCCACTGTTAATAAGTGTTAACAACTTTTAAACCAAATCATGCTAGCAGGGTTTTGACTTTTAAATTAGTTAATTATATTATATAGGTAAGTTTAACACTAATGTCATACACACAGATTAATTTTTAAACTTTATATATGGCCCCATGTAAGTTAGTAATATAAAACTTGTTTAAACTAGTACTAACTGTGGTTGGTTTATAAAACAAATATACATACAGTACCATTGGTGGACTCATATATGTCATTTTAATAACTTCCTATGTAACTCAACATTGTAGTCATTTTTTTTAATTTAATTATAAACTCTTATAAACTTATAAAACCTATAATATAGGTATTGACTACAATAATCGCATTTATGTTCGTAAAGTGTTAAGTATAAGATTGCTAGCTAGCTCCCTTTAAAGATATTAAATAGTTAGGTCGGTGTCTAAGAGGCATGACGTCGTCGTCATATATAATAGTATAGTAACATCATATAAAAAGGGTAATTAGCCAAATTACAAATATTGATTGGTTACGAAACTATTGTAGATTATTGGAATGGACGTTAAGTTGGTCAATATATTTGAGCTCAATTGCTTTTATAAAAACTACAACTCTGATGTACAATGCTAAATATTTTATAAAAGATTTTATAAAACTTATTTATATATACTTGTGAATATTTCTATATTCTAAATCGAGACTTTCTTTTTTAGGTTGTTTTTAGAGTTTTACTCGGCCTTACGACGCTCATTTCTCGTTATCTTTTCTCCGTCTCTAGACGTTTATATCTCGCTATCTATTATCATACTGCATCAAGGTGAGTTCATAGCCCCTCTTTCACTTGTTTTACATTGCTTTACAAATCTCGGGGGAGAATACATGCTCATTACAACTTGTTTACATACTTGTTTACATACTCATATTCATTTACAAACTCGGTTACTTGATTTATATCATACTCTCTTTCTACTTATGGATTTAAGTATTTAAAGCTGTTTATGAATACAATGGTTATCTTTTCATTGGACATAAGTATTTCTGGTTATCATCTCATGTTTACGTGTTGCCTAAGTAGCGATTAGACCACTCAATGCCCGAAACTATCATGAACTGTTAATTACGGATTGTAAGCGTGAATGTTATAAATAGATCTATTGGGACTAATTATCCCTATCCGGGTGAGTAGCGCTCACTGTGCCGGTGTACCGGACAACGGGTATATATCATGTCAATTTCATTTGGTGTCTTGGTCAGACACCGGTAGGGCAGAAATACATTTGGCATATTATATGCTACATAAATTAGCTTCAGTGTCATGAGCTTAGCGCAACAGTAGATACATTTTATGTGATACTGTATTTGTTATAGTAGTCATACATTTTAGAAATCTTGTGGTCCACACTACTTGTTGAACATTCCTGATTGCTAAACATTTTTCATTTTACTGCGGTGAAGCAGTAGACACTATACTCTTTTGATTTCAATATTTACATTTACAAAAATCTATGAACTCACCAACTTTATGTTGACATTTTAAGCATGTTTTTCTCAGGTGAAATAGATGCTTGGATTCTCTGATATGCATTGGAGTCTAAATTGATAAGATTTCATTCAAGGATTTCTACGTATATACAAATGATCAAATCTCGTTGTATTGCTTTCTAACTTTTCATTGTGATGCAATTATGGGACAAATGTTATATCAATTTCAAGAAAATCAACAGGATTATTTTTTTCAAACGACACATTTAGAGGTCGTTCTCTTGTATCTTGTGCTGTTGTATTATAAAGTAACGCCCTCAGATATATTTCCGCTGCGACCCGTTTTTGGGGGTGTTACATTAATAGCTAAACCATTGGCTATTTAAAAAATCAATAAGCAATTACAAAACCTAAATAAGCTAAAACAGGCTTAGTCCTAGACCTAATGAGCACTTAGATCTATAAATAAGCTAAAACATTAGGCTTATAAGCACTACAAAGATTGAAACAACTTTGACATAAATGAAGACTTAAAAGGCTTTTTGACAGATTTTAAGCTGAGGCTAAAGACCTAATAAGCACTAGGAAATGACTTTAAGCTAAAAATAGATAAACTAGACCACCTAATAAGCACTTAATTACAGGAAATAAGTAAACACTTAAGCTAAAAAGTATTAAAAAGCTATAAAGACAGCAGACGTTAAAAACTGTTTTAAAGACTTTTTCCACTTTTTAAGCTCAAATTTAAGGACCATTAAGCAATCATAAAAAGCTATGAATTAAAAACAGATAAAGACTAGGACTCAAATAACAAAGATAAGCAAAATTTAAGCAGATAAGCTAATGAAATAAGCTAGAAAAAGAGACATGAAACATGCAGACTACACTAGTATATTTTTGGCTTTTTGAAGTTTAAATGATTACTTTGAGACTTGAATTTATGACACTTAAAAGCAATTTGATAATCTAACAACTTAAAACAGATTAAATTTAGACTACTATAAGCTAAATTAAACAAAGATTAATCTATTAAGAGCTAGATTAATGACTTAAAAAGTCCATCAAATTAAGTTATTCTGCTTAAACTAAGAACAACCTTTCTAAACTGTTTTGAACCAAAACTTTCAAAAGGCTATAAGACTTCAAGGTAGATGCATTATAACATGAATTGAGCTCACTTTGACTACAAAATACTACACTTAAACTCACTTTTATTAATCAAAGATTAAAACAGCTTAGAACAATTCTAGGACTATCAGACATGGATTTTGATGTTACCACTCTATAAACTCTACAAGACTTATTTTAAAATCCTTACAACTATCATTTAAACTAAAACAAAGCTAATCAAATCTAGTTTGATAACCAAAACAAGCTTAGCAGTAGTAACTAAGGTTACTACTGCTTATCCGAAACACCCCTTAAGAATTTTGAAAAGCATTTTTAAGCTAAGACAGATCTAGTAGAGCGTATATTTGAAAAAGCAGATGATGAAATAAGTATATTAATCTCATATTAGCAATTACCAACCACAATAAAACTAAGGACTATTTAATAAGCTAGAACAATAAGCATATTTTTGGTTTTTTGAACAATTTTTATGAAAACTTAACTAAAACTCTAAAAAGATTATAAAACTCTTAAAGCTAGAACAAATAAGCTAAATAAAGACAGAATAAGCACAATTAAACATTAATAAGCAAGCAATAAGCATAGAATAAGCAGTGACAAAAAATAAGCTTCAAAAGAAATTTTCTTCTTTCACCTTGTTGAAATATCTTCCAATTTGCCACAATATTAGATTTTGTATCTAAAGGAGTAGGATTCATAGCTTCTACTGATTCCTCTTTATCAGTCTCTAAATTTCCTTGTGGATTCTTGTCAATACTTATACCTTTCCTATCCTTTTGCTTCTTTCTTGTTCCTACTCTTTTTACTGGCTTTTCTTCTTTCACTTTACCAACTTTTTCTTCTGTATCTAAAACATCTTTATCATCAATCCTTTATTTCTTTGAAATTTTTATTTGAATCTCTTCTCCATACCTTTTCAACTGTGCCTTTGTAGCTTCAATATTTATAGGAATAAAAGTAT
>BQNB010022031.1:0-63499 GCA_026074375.1 Tanacetum coccineum | reverse complement strand
CCCAAGTCCTCCTAAAACCTCAAACATGAGGAATACAAATCAGGTTCCTAAAGAAAACCTTCTTTAAAAAGTGGCACAATACATTTGTCTACAACTTAAGGCCACACATGAGCCTTCGATGATAAAAAAGGAGTCAGACCTAAGTCCTCCTAAAAACCTCAAACATGAGGAATACAAATTAGGTTCCTAAGGGCAACCTTCTTTAAAAAGTGGCATAATACATTTGTCTAAAACTTAAGGCCACACATAAGATAAGCCTTCGATGATAAAACGCATAAAGGAGTCAGACCTAAGCTCTGTAAACTCAGCATGAGCTTTCCCGTAAGGGACGCTTACTCTGTTCCTTTAAAAAGGGCATAAAACATTTGAGCCTTTTACCTTACAAAGCAAAATGATTCAGCAATAAACAATATAAGGATCATACCTAGGCCTCCAAAAGAATAACGACATGACATACTATAAAAGGTGGGATTGCATCCCTATATTCAACCTTCAGAAAAGGGGTAACCATTCAACAACAACCAAAAGGGTTGATACACATTGTTCAAATAATGGCCAACATAAACCATCGCAAAGATAAATTGTCTTAAAGGCCGAAGACTGGATTAAAGTAAGGAGATTCAAAGGGTACACACCACCCTTGGGGCTAAATTAACACCAACATGGTGACCTTCATTCAAGCGAAGGGCTTTACAAGATCAGCAAGAGGAGACATTAGATTTAAAGATGGAGCAAAGGACGGAGTAGCTTTCTAGGAAGAAGGCACAGGCATTTAGGTCCTTGAAGGAGCAGGCTTTTGTAACATGGGAGGCTTCTTCGATAACAGAGTTTCAATTGGAGCTGTAGCATTTGCTATGAACTCGTCTAGCCAAGGGAACGTAGCAGTGGCGAAATCATTTCTAGCCTGAGTATGATCCTTCTGGTACGAAGAACGATATCCTTTAGCCTTTAATAAGTCAAAAGGCTCCTTCATAGCTGCAACATGCTCATACGCTCTGCAGCGTCCATAAGTAATGGCGGAGGACACCAACTTACCAATAAGCCTGCCTAGCTTATCACTATGCACCAGATTCATAGCAGCATAAGGTACGACCTTTGAAACTACATCCCTCCTATCTTGCTTGAGCTCCTCAACCTCTCTACGAAGAGATGCTTCAACAGCCTCCAACCTAGCCCTATCCGCCTCTAAGGAATTAACCTTTGATTCAACTCTTGAAAGGGTCATTTGGTAGCCTGCCCATTTTTGGCTCTTTAGCATCATTTTATCAAGGTTACCTTTGTACTCTTTAACATTGGCAGTCAAGGAAGAAATCTTCTCCCGAAGAGCTAGTACAGCAGGATTTTGATCAAACTCGGCCATAGCAGCTTCACATTTGACTCGAAGCCCTTCACATTCCTCCTCACGAGACCTTTCCTTAGCCTTGATAACATCAGCTTCACCACTCATCTTTTTAATAACCTGCAAAAACTCACAGGCTCTCCTGTTAACCGCATTATCCACCACAACCTGCCGTGCATAACAGCGGTCATGAAGATCAAGTAGTTCCAAATCTATTTGATTATCCAAATGGCTTTTCCAAGCTGGTGAAGTAATAGTAGAAATCTTTAAGTGACAAGCATTAGCATCCTTAAGCTCAAAATAATCTAGGAGGCCTAAAGGACATATAAAGATGACAAAGGATGAATAAGAAAATCAATACCTTCAGAAGAGAACTAAACGAACTAGAAATTTACCCTCATCATGATCAGATATGGAAAGAAAAGGGGCATCGTCCTTAGAAGCAGAGGTTTTAGCATGCACAACACAAGAACTTGATGACCCAGAGGCTAGTTTCCTCTTTACAGGAGGCCTCGAAGAACCTCCCCTTGTCTTACACTTCCTCTCTTTGATGCAGGCAGCTATACTCCTAGGGTGCACAATAAACACACCGGCCTTCAAACTCTCCCTCGAGTCTGCGGTAACCTCTGTGGGTTAAACTTTAGGCTCCTCAACATCTTTAGGAGGCTTCGTATTCACTAAAGTAGAAGGGGAACCAATACCAAATCCTGAGGATGTCTACTTCGGTAAAAAATCAAGGTCATCATCATCTTCAGTATAGATAAAGTTCCTAAAAGCCATCTCTGCAAAACGAAGAAATAAATCATATATTAGCAAAAAAGAAGACTAAAGGAATAATCAAGAAAGATAAATACCCTTGCCGCCCACAATGATAGCAAGCCGTTGTTGTCCAAACTCCCACGAAGGCTTAAGGCCAACTAAAAACAGAATGGGATCATCAAACACACGAACACTTCTAGGATATCAACCAAGACGCTGAAAATATGGATTTTCATCTATATTTGGAGGGAGCTTATCTTTGAAGGATTTTGAGTCAAGCTTGTTTTCATCAAGTAAAAGTTGTGGGTACTTGGAGGAGATAATAGAGTCTTTAACAAAGAAGAATCGTTCATTCCAGTCCTCGATACGAGTGATGACCTTAGGAAGAAGGTTTGGAATGTGTTTTTTAGACCTTTTTTGGAAAGTTAGCCAGCTACCAGCCCGACAAAGATTAAAGAAACCTCAAAAGAGGTCAACAGAGAGTTTACAGCCATAAGCTTTGCACATAATGATGAAAGTTGTTAGTTTGGCACAACCAAAGGGGTTCAGCCTAGAAATGTGAACTTTGAAATACTAGAGAACCTCACAGAATAAGTCAGTAAGAAGTAACCTGAGATTGGCTAGAGAAAAAGAATGTGTGTATAAGCTGACATAACTAGGAGGGGCGTCAAAGATGGTTTGAGTAGATGTTGACAATATAACATCAAACTCTAAAGGAATGGGATAGGAAAAAAGGAATTCATTTAACTCCTTGGCTGATAAACCACAACGCTGCATAACTATGGTATCCTTTGCACTCATAACTAAAAAATAGTTTTTGAAATTCTTACCTTAAAACACTTTAAGAAGAAGAAAGCCGAATAATGGACACGTAGAAGAGATTAGAGACTTCTCTAGATTTCAAACTGAATTTAAATCAAGATAAGAAGTTCACGATAACCAAGGCTGACTGTTGAGTAATCTGCATTTAAAACTCCCAACTAACCCTAAGGAAAGTGGGTTTCACTGTTTAGTGTTTGCATCTCGGAGCATGGTCTTCGATCTTGATTGTGAATGGTAGTAAAAAGCAATACATACATAGATGTATACATTACATTCGACTGGGGGGCTTGATGACGTACCCTCGTCTCCAGGTTCAAAGGCCTCCTATTCGAAGCCCGAATGGGATCTTCTCCTAATTACAACCAATAACCTTCAAATAGTTTCGAGTGGCATAAAACCACCTTTAGGATGGTTACCAGTATGGGAATCCGCCACGCGAAGCCCTACACCTTCGCGGTGGGCCTTCGACAAAACTAAAGCAAAGGTCAGATAGTCAAACCTACATTCTCCATCTCGATCAAGGTCTTCCCACCAAAATAGAGATCGTGAGACACAACCCCAAGAATTGCCCCTTAAATTGTAGGACACCCTCATGATCAACTGTCTATGTGCTAAGCCTTGTCCCATCTTATTTCTACACCTATAAATAGATGGTATAAGCTCCAGGTATGGCTAGAAATTTACATACGCTTACTTACGCTATCATACTTTACCAAACACAAAGCACATACTTACTCTTATGCCGAAGATGATTCGCAGGGACTCCCTATGCGCTTCACTTAACGTAGTGTTTTCATTTGTGTTGACATAGGTTATTCAAGGCTTGGAAACTCAACAACCACCCAAAGAAACCTTCAATCTCATCGAAGCCTGATCGTGCCCATATTTGCACAATCAGTACCAAAGAACCTTGCAGAGAATAATAGCATAGTTGCAAAGCATGGGTTGAGTTCAAAAATCCCTCAGAGCCCAGGTGTGAGCTCAGATACAAGTGAGGGGTCTAAAAACAGTGGGAGCTTCAAGGATAGTAGAAGTTCATATGAAGAATACTCTGAAGATGGAGCATCCTATAAGGAGGGAGGTTCCAAGACTCTATAGGTACGAAGATCCACCAAAGAGTGTAGGGCTCCAGTAAGGTACTGTGGTATATCTTATATCATAACACGGGGTCGATTCTTGGATTTGGCTAGTTTCTAGAGAGAGAAACACTAGAGAGAGTTTTCTAGAGAGAGAAATAGTGTTTCTATGAAAAGAGAAATAAATGACTAGCTTACCTCTTCCAAAGTTGGAAGAGGCTTATATAGTACTTACAATATACCGGGTATTCGAACCCGACTTAAAACCGAAAAACATACTATTAACTATTAAACTACGAGCTATAATAAACAGTAAAATACACTGGGTGACCGAGTCTTTTTTCTAATATCTAACAATCTCCCCCTAAGGGAGGTCACCCCTAAAAATACCAAACTTAATCACTTTAGTCTTTAGCTCGTAGACATTTGATATCTTGTACATTTGGGATAGTGATCTTTTGATTCATCTTAGACTTGTCTTTGACTGTGATCTTGAGCTTTCTTGAGATCATCGCCCAAACATAATCTTACATCATCTTGTAATGGATCACCATCTTGTGCACTTGTGAAGAAATACATGATGTCAGAGTTTGCGGAAGCTTTGACACCTTTATGAGGTCTTTCATAACTTCATAACAAGTGTAGGTCGTGTCTGAGCATTCGGTTATTCACTTGATATCTGAGGTGCTGCGAATTTCCATCTCCATCTCCATCTTTAAGATATCCTGTAATGAAACAGTTAGTAATAAAGAGAAAATTGATTTGAAAAGTCAGTCTAAGTGTTTCTTATGAAAATATTTTGTAACACTTCGAAAGATTTGATTGTTTATCAAATGATCAATAACCGTCAATTCTTATACTGGAACAAGTTTGATTCACACAGAATCGCACCATCGTTTCTTTCCAGTTGACACAAGTTTGATTCTTGTAGAATCGCACAAGTCACCTACCTAGAGCTTGTTTGATGTTGGCTCTAGCAGGATTTCCATTAGCCACCGAATGTAGAGGAGTTTTTGAAAGGGTTCAACGGTGTTGTGCAAAGTAATTTTTCGACCCCTAAGACACAAAACTTTATTTTTAGTAGGATTGGTTTTGCCATCCAAAAAGGGGTTGCGGCGCAGCTTGTTGCTCGTTTGCCCGCCATCTTATTGTAAACGTTGATTTGATGTTAGTTATAAATCATGGCAACTTCATAAAAAAAATCTTTAAAATATCCTGTAATGAAACAGTTAGTAATAAAGAGAAAATTGATTTGAAAAGTCAGTCTAAGTGTTTCTTATGAAAATATTTTGTAACACTTCGAAAGATTTGATTGTTTATCAAATGATCAATGACCGTCAATTTCTTATACTGGAACAAGGTTTGATTCACACAGAATCGACCATTGTTTCTTTACAGTTGGACACAAGTTTGGATTCTTGTAGGAATCGCCACAAGTCACCTACTAGATCTTGTTTGATGTTGGGCGCTAGCAGGATTTCCATCTTCTTTGTGAAAAAACCATCGTTCACTCGGATGTGTTCTGGCAATATTTACAAGGATAATTGCGTAGGACTCTTAGGATAGACTTGTTTCCACAGTGTGTGAAAGACAAGAGAATTGGATACGTGTCCTAACGAGATTAATTGACGATCTCTTGGCTCTAGACTCAATAGTGCATTTTGGTTCTAGTAATCGGAGGCTGGAGCTGACTGCCACCTATTCAATATCAACTAACTCGGAGTGAGAAAGTCAATAGATAACGTGTTTAGTCTCTGTGAGAAATGAAACAGAAATCTTTTGAGAGATTCTGAGTGGCTAGGGAGGATTGTGCATTGCATCACTGGGGCTGATGTCGCTCTTCATGTCAGCAATCATCCTAATGATTCTGGCGGCATATGTATTGACACGGTTTCTGCATAATGTGATTGGAGGGTTCTTTCTTTACTACCCGATATTTTTACAATTCCTTTAATTCTTTCAACCCATTCAGTGCTTACCTGAGGATTCATGACTAGAACCTTGTTGGGTTTATTCCAGTACTAGCTCCATCTCAGTCGACACTTTTCCCTTATTCTCACTTTTACTCCTTTTATATGTCATACCTAAGGACTTCTACACTAACTAGTGGATTGTCCCTGGGTAGATCCCTCCGGTTATGGCTGGATCATTGGGAATAGTACCTAACCTTACCAACCTTATAACTCTAATTAAGTAAAATGCATGGTCGGTCTTTTGGTACAGTTCTCCTTTCTATAAAACCAATTGAAAATTCAATTAAGGTACTTATGATATAAATATCAAAGCGTTTAGTACCTCGATCATTTTTGATTTTTTCAGAAACGCTCCCCCTCAAAATGTGCTTCGGTATTCGAAATTGTTTAGCACGTTTGGGCGGAGTATATGAGTCCTAATAATCACTGTTATTATTATACACATATTTTAATCACATTTTCTCCCCTTATCAAAAATTTTAAACCCTTTGACATTTTCCCGATATCAGTTGTTTTAAATTGTTTAAAATTTGGGAGAAAAGTGTGGCCTTAATTCGCAGTGTGTATGAGACATATAACTGCCCCCCCTCAATCGTTGGGGATTATTAATTACTCTACATTAGTAATCAAAGATTAACTACTTACTAATGTACAAGATATATTATTCACAATAAGAAATAAAAATGACCTTTTGATAGTAAACGACGAGTTCGTCACGTTGTTCTGTTGATCAGCCTGTAGTCAATATCTCTTATTCTTCCTCCAACAAAGCTTTCTAGACTTCGATAGATCCTTCTGATCTGTAGTCTTTTCTCGATTGCAGTGATGAAGTCTTTGCTTCTTCTCTTGTCATCCTCTGACCACTTCCTAGTCTCCATGCCCTTATTGTACTCGAACAGATGAAAGTCTTTAACCATGTGGTCCAGTTTTTCCATTACTCTTGTCAACGTCCCATCACTAAACTTGTGTAGCTCATTCAGCCTCATCAACTTTCTTTGATCATTTCTGTCTCTGTAGACAACGGCTCTTGGCTTAGGGACAATCGTGTAATCTTCTTTGAAGTAATAGTCGGCTGCATCCCAATTTGGACGTTTAAGGTTGATCTTTGTTTGATAACTTTCAATCCCGAGCTGTAAGTCTCCCACACGATTTCTGATCACCAGGTTTCTTATCCACATGTTGACTGCCGTGTGAAGACTAGTCTTGTCTGTCTTGGGCAGATGGTTGAGCTTTTCTTGAAATGAGTAGGAACAGAATCTTCAAATCATTTGGATGAGATTTTTGAAAAATCCTTTTCCGGAATCTTGTATTCTTGGTAATCAGCTCGATGAAGGAATTTATTTCTTCGGTAGTTGTATCCGTATTTTTCAAACACTTTACATGTTAACATTGAGAATTCGCATCGGCGATCTATCTGCTTCACGATCAGAGGGCTCACTGTGTTTGTTGATGTAGAATTCCTTTCTCCTAAACCACCAATGAGTGATGCCATAGGCCGCACTGATGTCATATTCGCGTTCACTTTTAACCCACAAATATGGAACTAATTCTTCAAGGCCAAAGTCTAGGTAACGAGCGGCTTTGAGCTTGGATATGGATAAGGCATTTTTTGCTCTTGTCCACCTGTCAGAAGATAATCCAGAATCCTTTTGAAGAAGGAATTTGGTTGAATAGTTACTGACCTGGTGGACCTCTAAGGCGTTCATATACATTTCGCGGAATTTGATGACCCTCAGAATCATCCAAATCAACCTTATTTGTCAGTAGCTTATGGCATTCATCCATCTGATATTGAAGAAAGACGTTGTTCTTATGAAAGGCTTTAACAAGATTGAAAGCTGGACCTTCTAAGTCAGCTTTGCAGAGCTTCTTCTTTCTTGTTCATCTGCAGAACCATTTGATGAATGACCCAATATCATATGTCTTCCTTGAAGCTTCGTTTCTCCGCAGGAATTTATACGTTGTGGGTATGTGTTTTTTTGCCTGTTATTCTCTGGTTCTAGGAAGTCATTCAGGGGAATGGTCCATTCTGGTTCAGGTGTAGCAGATCTCTCGCCTTTTGGAATTGGCTTAAACCACGTAGTGGTCGACACCTTAGGAATGTGAGCATTATAGGTTCCTAATTTCTGAGACGTTGCCATTCATTACCTGCATTGGAATGTTATATGAGGATTGTTCTGAAGTTCTGATTGGTTTAAGATCGGGGCATCGAAGTGTCAGCAACAGCATCTCTGTATGTCAGTGATCTTGCCTTCAAGTTGAGGTAGTGCTGGAATGTTGCTTGGATGCAGATGCATCAGACTCCCTTGGTTTCTTCGAAACTTTGCTCATCATTTTAGTAGGAGGTTGAGCCTGAAACAGATAGCATCTGAATCGTGTATTCTCCTTCTTTGCTGACTTCACCCCTGGTTTGATTCTAGTTGAAGGGCCTTATCATCTTCTCGTCTTCATCATCATCACTTTCATGCTTTCTCTTGTGATCTTTAATCATTATCTGCTAATTCACTTATACATGCATCTTCATCTTCTATTAAAGCTTCCATAAGTGCTGGTATAGATGGTAGTTGGCGTTTTCTATTGTGCAGACTTGATCTTATTCATGTGCTTGAAGAGGAGCACTCTTTAGATCAAATTCTGCAAGATCAACTTTAGTCAGTTGACCTGATGGTGTAAGTTGAATATTGTTTCTCACTCACTTGTTCCTTTTGATTCTGATAATTCTCCTTAGGACTCTTTTCAGATTACTTGATTACTAGTAGACTACTGGCCAGGCATCACAGAGTATTTCTCGATTAAATCTGCAGTGTGTCGTTCAAGAACCTTAAGGAGAGCATCATCGAGTTTTGTTCCTAGATATTTATCAACAGCCGTAGGAACTTGGATTAATTTGAAGCCAAACATCAGCCAGACGTGATCTGTCTTCTTCAATTCAGACATCTCTTGCTCCAATTCTTGACCACTTTTAGCTGAGTGCGTGAATGGCAGTAATTTTCTGGGTGAGTTGTGGTGCTTGTTTGTAGCTTCCGTGTTGATTGGTGGAGGAGTGACCAGTAATGACGGCTTAGAAGATGAGACATCTGTGAAGGGAGCAATCACTGGAGGAGTTGACGTTACTTGTTGCTGACTTGGATCTGGGTACGGTGGAACTCAGACTCACTCTCTAACTTTAGGATTTTCCTAATCATCTTTCGGTTGGTTGTCATAAAGATATATGATCCCCAGGTAAAGTGTCTTCAAGATTTTTCTTGGAAGGACATAGAACCAGAATGACTTTCAGGTTTGTCATCGATGACACGTTCGTCTGTTATGAGCTTCAGGTTTTCATGAACCTTTGGGTAGGCTATGGCGAGGAATTCATCATCCATGTGCTCAGGGTTTGGTCCAGCAAGAGACACATGTAATTTACAGAGTCTGATCCAGTATGGTCTCCTTTCATGGGCTCAGGTCTGGTTTCCGCCAGAGCCTCATGTGCTTTCTCAGGGTCTGATACGAAAATGCTTACTCCTGATGTTACCGTAGACGTGTCTACTTCATCTTGATCTTTGTCACCTTTAGGAGCAGCGGCTTCTGTTTCACTTTTAGTTCTTTCTGAATCAGACGTTGATGAAGATTCATTTTAATTGGATATCACTTTCTATGGTCTGTGTCATATCAGGTTGAGAAGAGGGGCCAGTAATATCGATATCATGTAGGAGTTGTTCAACGCATAACATGGATAATCCTGATCTGTAGTTCTTTCTTATTGACAGATCGATCAGGGATGGACCTACTTGTTCTTCAGTTACAAAGGCCTTTTCCTTGCCTACTGCTTCATGCTGTTTAGAGTTGTTTCTGATACTGGGTCCCTGATCTATTACTCATCCAACAGGTGCCCCGACCTTGTGCAGAATGGCTGATCCAGGCAGCTTGATAGCTCGTTCCATGTCAGCATCATCACCTTCTCCTTCTCCCTTTTCTTGATGCGCTTCCAAACTCATCTTCTTAGCTAGATCGAGATCAGGATCATCACCTTCTTCTTGAGGAATAGATTCTTGTTGAGCTTCATCATCTTCATCAACAAGTTGGAAAGTAGGCTTTCCTTTTCTAATTTTCTGTGGAAGCTTATGCTTGGAAGGTTTCTTTGTCAGAGCAGGAGCTGGCTTGGATTGTTTGACTGGAGAAGTGGTTGTGGGCTTTTTGGGTGGAGCATGCTTTGTTGCAGGTTGCACGCTTGCACTTTCTTGAGGGGTTTTCTTTGTATTCGCAGCAACCATTTCCAGATACTTGGGATAATACGAGGATTGTTGAATGGCTTCAGTAATCAGGGGATCAGGAATTGCCATTCCAAACACTTCAACAGTCTCACCTTTTGGGACAAACTTGAGATTTCCTAATATAAAATCATCTCTAGTATGATGAACAGCAGAATCAGGACGTCGATGGATGTTGTTCTTGCTTGCCAAGTAGTAGATTATCACCTTGGAAAACCGTCCATAAGGAATGAGGAGAGGAGTTACTTTCTTCTTTGGGTCCTTCAGACTGGCTTTGTGACTTGCTTTGTGTGAGAAAAATGTCTGGATCCCTTGAGTAAACTCTTCCCATAACAGCTCTGCATGATCAACATTAGTTTGAGTGACGATTCCCCACAGCATTTGCAGAACTGGGTGTCTGGGTTTGTCACTGCCAGAAGTCTTTCCTGTCAAGCACTGGTTGATTAAGGTTAGAATTGCTCTCCATGGTTGATACACATAATTCACCCGTATATTGGAGACAATTTCTACAGGTTCAGGATACCCCAGCTCATTAACAAAATCAATCACAGTGTTACCAGACGGAGGTAACTCAAACGGTTGAGCTGGGATGACAGGAGTAATTGCTAATGCCTTTCTGAGAAGATCAGCACTTAGATCGAACCATTGTTCATCAACTTGACAACTATAAACCCCAGTCTTCTCGTTATATTTCATTGTGTTCCAGAACTGTTGCAGGTAGATAGCAGGAACATTTGCTGAGGCAGTGAATGCTTGGAAGAAGTTGGTATTACTCAGGATGTCCACTGATATCTGAAAGATGGGGTTCTTTTGAATCTTTTGTGCATTGAAAAGTAGGTTGCTTTTCCCGATTGTTAACCACTGAGAGCGATGGTTTACAATTATGCTCATCTGTTTTGTTAGGAGGCTGTGTGGGAAACATTTTGTTCTGCAATAGTATTCGGCAATCAAGAGTTTTTACTAAGAAGACACAAACATTGCAGAGATCGAAGTTTAGAGAGAACTTCAGCTGTGATTAAAGTCATGTCATTTCACGATTGATTAAAAACAGAGGTAACTCTGGTTTGATTAAAATCTACTAATTATCCAACAGGATCAATTAATTGTTAACTAGGCCCGGATGGGGTTTAGAAAAGCAACTGGGTCATTCAAAGTGGCCTTGATAGGTAATTGGGCTCAATGGGCCAAAATATGAAACTTAGCCCAAACCGCCGCCAGGCATAATGCCAACTCGCCGTTAGGAGAATCGAGCAAACCGCCGCGAAAAGGGGCGGGTTGAATATTTTAATATTTAAATTATTTCGAAACCAAACCGCCGAGAGACGGCGGTTTACCTGTTGGAATAAAATAATAGAAAATTATGGCAACCCGCTGTTATTCAACCCGCTATTAGTCAACCCGCTGTTAGTCAACCCGCCATAAGGCAACTTGCTGTTAGTCAACCCGCCATAATGCAACTCGCTGTTAATCAACCCGCCGTTTAGGCAACTCGCTGTTAATCAACCCGCTGTTAGTCAACCCGCTGTTTAGGCAACTCGCTATTAATCAACCCGCTGTTAATCAACCCGCTGTTAGTCAACCCGCTGTTAGTCAACCCGCTGTTAGTCAACCCGCTGTTTAGGCAACTCGCTGTTAATCAACCCGCCATATGAACCAGCGGGTTGAGTAAGTTATTAAAGAATAATAAAATAACCAACTCGCCACCTAGAAACATAAGCAACTCGCCGTTCGAATAGATTTCTTAAAGTTCAAACCACGCACCTCCTTTGTTAAAACTAATCTCTTCCTAAGGCATTCCTAGGCTATCCCACGCATAAGATACACATTGCTCCCGACTTTTAATTTGTAAAAGTCAACCCGCCATTAAGAAACATGGGCAAATCATTCATTATTGTTTGTGATAGAAATCCACACATCAAAAACTTAATTAATTTACACCTTATGAATAATTCCAGCAACTAAGATCACACCCCTCCTTACAAACTACATTGGCATTTAAATTTAAAACGACCTAGATCTATTTTTCTACACTTTTTGATGTGTTTCCGATCAATTCCATTGATATACACACATAATAAATGATATAGATTAAGGTACGATACATACCTTTGCAAGAAACACTGGAAATCAAAGATTCGAGGTTTTGTTCTTGGCGGCGAGTTGCGTGAATGTGTGTGTGTGTGTTTTATCTTTGACTGACTTTCGTTTTAAACTTTGACCCAAACCCCAACCGCCGCTCTTTTATATCATATGTAAGATGAGTTAGGCCAGATTCAAGATCCCTTCGGTTTCCATCTAACAAAAAAAAACTATAAAAAACCTTCAAAACACTCTAATTCCAAATTCCAAAAATACCCAAAAAATAACAACTTCACTTACTCCAATCATCAACATTTAAAAACCCCACACACAACCACAACAATCACACAAATTAACAAATCTAACCCCAACCAACCAACAACCCAAACACAAAAACACCCCAAACTACACAACACCACAACACCAACCACAAACCACTCAACACCCTACAAAAATAACCCAAATAAAAAACCAAATAACTCTCCCCTACAACAATCCCCTAATACACTATACAATATCATAATACTAATCAATATATTTTACACTCACCTTCTACCCTCCCAACCCACCCCAATAATACAACAACACCCCACAATAACTCAAACCATCACCACCACATCCCCTTACACACCCCCCTTAATCCAAATACCTAAACAATCAATCCATAACTAACACCCAAATACAACAACACAACCAACCTACAAAAAAAAAATACAACAACCAACAAAACTCCAAAATCTAAAAAAAAAAACAATCTAACAAACAACTAAACAAAAACAACAAAAACACCAAACAAATCAACAAATTCCAAAAACAACTTAAACCAACACACACAAACCACCACCACTAATAATTCATAATCTCATATAAATACACCAAATAACCCACTTCCCCCAACAACAAAACAAAAACAAACACAACAACACACACAAACACAACAAACACCACAACAACCAACCCTTCACCCAAAAACCACCACAACCCAAAACCCCAACAAATTCAAAAAAAAAAACCTACCAATTCAACCACACATTCAATCCAAACCAACCAAATCCCCCATTAATCAATACTTTCAATTCAACCAAACATAACAATCAAACATTTTACACCACCCCCCCATTATCTTTCCTTTCATAACTCCATCACAAAACCAACCCACCACTAACCTCTACAAACCCACTCCCCTTTAACCAATAAATCTTTTTCTCTACCCCACTTCCACCACACCTTTTAACACCCCTGTCCATAATTTCATCAAATCAAAATACCAAACACCTACATTAATAATACAACACCATTTTAACAAACAAAATCCTTTTCTTAACCAAGCCAAAACCCAACACGATCTCATTCACCTATCAGTGTGTCAATCCTCATATCAGATCAAAAAGATCCAAGAGTTCCCCACCTGTGTCACACTCTGTTGTCTACAGTCTGTTAATATAGTCCCTCCTCTACCCATACCTCCTCACATTCATACATAGTATTCTGTCTTATCTCACATCTCACTCACCTAAAGAATATCTCATCCCAAGCTCGGAAGAACCCTCATATCAATGTCTGTTGCTACACTCTTAACACACACCTCCTCAGCTGTGTCACTATATCAAAAGATCTCGCTCTACTACAGTAGTGTCGACTACAGAGATAGATATAGAATCTCACACCTTCCGCATCTATAGTTGCCACCCCTCCCACTTCTCCTTCTCCTCACTCTAATATTCAACCTATGATACTAGACTATAGATACACCTATACCATCCAGCCTCCTATCTTCAGCGACTATAGTCTCTCTCCAGAGCAGTTGTCAGTGTGTATCTGCCTATATACTCACTACACTCCGTCTTACTCGTGTCTACTACGAAATTCACACGTGTGTCAACCCTAATATTCTACCCACCTTCACCTCCACAACACTCTCAATCCCATAAACTAGTCCATTCACTCACACCCTCAACCTCACCCTCTCACACACTCTATCCCTCAACCCTTTTATAACACTATAACATCCACAAATCAAACCTATAAACCATGCTCTATCTAGATCATCTCATATATGTCGCTACCCTCTCAGTATACACCTCAACTGACCTCAATCAGAGCTCCAACCATATGTGTTGAGAGATCTCCAACAACAATAGACACGTGTAAGTCGTGAGTCAAATGAATAATGTGCTCACTATACAGAGACATGTGTGTGAACCAGCAGTCCTACCATCACATCGCTCCCCAATGTCTACTACCCGAATAAGTATGTGTTATACACCCCCACTACTGCCCCGTTCGATATGACCTACAACAAGTGAGTCTGCTCTCAGTAACTACCCTCAACCATCAGTGTATTACAGCAAAATTCACTCTCATTCAAAGACACTGTGTGCAGAAGTGATCCTATGAATGTATTTATTGCCTGTAAGATGTCATAGAGATATCGAACTATACAGAAGATTCAAACATGTCTCATCAACATGCTAGTATCCACATATCTCTTACTATCTCTCTGTATATCGTACTCTATTCTATATCAGACTGTCCAGTCATCTACAACTGCCTCCTTATGTCATATCATACTCCCCATCACAAGTGTGCACTGAATCATAGCCACACGGTCCCTCTTCTGTGTATCAACTAGTCTGACCCTGAGTCTGACCGTAGAAGATTGGCACTAGAGAGAATAGACTATCCACACATTGTAGACACAATATCTGAACAGGTTGACTGTTATCATGAGATGTATAATGCTCACACTCACACAAAACTCTTAATTATGTTCACCAATAACCTCAGTTATTGAGTAATATCATAACGCGACCACAGTCTTTCACCTAGATTGCCGCACTAGAATATAAGTGAGTGATTATCCACTCACCCACAATCGTCAGCCATTACGAAGACTGACTAACCTATTATAACTAGCCAATCATGTCACCTCCTGTCCCCCCTAGCAGTTACTCTCACACCTGTAGCGTGATTGTTGCTAAGTCCTGTGACATAGGATACACACTCTTCAGTTCTGTTAAAGAAATGATGTTCAACAATAGTAGTGTACACAAGAACATAACAGAGGTTTACCTCACAAGCAGTGTGATCCATACCATCTGATTAGAGTTATCTCACTATGTGCTCGCTCAAGTGATATACTGTGCCATGTCACTGTGTGTGTATGCAGATGTCTACGTCAAGACATCTTAGCAAAGATACCTAAATCATTCGTAAACATGATATTGAATGATCTGTTCCCATCAAAACCCATGAGTTATCAGAAGACGCCCTCCTACATAATCCCCTACAGCTGTGTGTCTCTCTCAAATCATCTTATCCAAGACTTTGTATAGATGTACTAGAGTGACATCACTCGTGAGACTTTCAATATCACCCGTTTTGACATTCTGTTAAACTACTCGCTTAAGTACGTCTCACATGTCTCACCCATTCTGACTGTGTCATCTGACACTAAGTACACACCATTGCACTGTGTTGTAATGTCGCACTATTCCATCGCCAGTGTAATATGCATGTCACACTATATGTAGCTGCGTGATACGTCTCTCTACCTCTGATTCCATTCTAGTATCACAGACTCTCTCCCTCCGACTGCCGTATGTCCTATGCACCCAGATATCGTGCCCCTCTGATCTAATGTGTTCCTGAGAGCAATGTCAAGCTTGCTGTGCGTGTGACATAGTGCATAGATTGTGTTAGCTAGCACTGTGATCCAGAATCTAAATATAATAAACATACTCTGTAATCATACACAGCTATCGCTATTACCGCTGCCTTGTACAATCCAAGCCTGTCTGTGAAGACTCATCTGTCAGTTCACTCCAGATCAAAGTTGCCCCATCTGCTATTCCCCCCAAGACCACTAGAATACCTGTATAAGCTCAATCTCTGCTGACTCATAGAACGTGTGTACATACTCAGTACCCTAACAAGAAGACACACTCTGTGTTCGCAGAAAGCCTACTCTGACCTACAGAGATGTCATCTCAGCGTGTGTATGTCCACCTATCAGATGTCCCCACTCTAATAGTCATGTGTACATTCACTCCTCACCTGAATGACAATAGACTCAGACCCCTCTTAGATATAGACTCAGCTACCCAACTATGATGACAGTTTAGAGTCAGTCTCGGCTAATATGTCATCCACTCACCTAGATCACTCTGACAAGATCACTAGTCTCCAAAACGTGTAACACAGAATATACCATTCTGTAGAAGACATGCATCATCATCAAATCAAAAACATCAACACTGTGTAATTGATTACTCACGTAAAGATAATACTTCCTTTCGTGCACCCATGTGGCGTTCATATACCCTTATTGGTAGTTCTCTCATACGTTAGACCCTGTCTACTGTATCGTAAAGAGCTATATACATCTCACCTCCTATCTCCTACTGTGTGATATATAGTAGTCAGATTGAATATATACTCACCCACTCACACGCTCCACTCACTGTAGTGCTATCCCCAGACGAACCTAGACTCTAGCACACCTCAAGACACTCGTTCGCCATCATCAATATCTAATCAGAGACCTCAAAAATGATACCAGTGTCAATAGTGTCTAGAATATACAAGAGAATGAAAGTGTCCAATAGTAAGATATGACCATCATAGACATCTGTTCTGTGACCCACCACTGCGAGTCACGCACCTACTCTCCAACGCTCCGGATACCTAGACCATAAATAGAACTTCCCCAACATAAAATTACCGTGACTTCATAGTTGCTCACTCTCATACGTTTGTATCTCGTATATCGACCATAATCCCTACGATCATACCACTATATACACCCTTTCCCCCTCCCCCACCAAAACCCCTCGCCTATCCATTCAAACACCTCCCCCCCACAGAAACCTCAAACCTATTTTACCACTCACTCTGCCAGAAACACACCACATCGTCTATCAACCACCTGACACCATCAGTCTGCTCATCTGTATTACATGTGTGTGTACAATCAATCATAACCTATGTGTCTTGACACTACTCACCTAGCCCAACTGTACATATTCCACCCCCACAGAGTCTACTACCCTCCTGGTGTGTGATCTACAAGACCGTTTTCCACACTCAACCACGAATCTTCTCACCATTCTCGTCACTCCTCACCCATCCCCATTGCATTCTGTTGACTCTATCACTCATACGTAACTACCGTACAACATAAAACTCTGTTGTTGTCTTCCTGTTCTCTACTCTTACACTACTGTTAGTGAGTAAGTACTTCTACCTACTTCATATATACCCACCACACTATACAGACTAGTATCCAAGGTTCTGAATACCCCTAGTAACTAACCTCATCACCCTGTGTAAAGATAGTAAAGATAGACTTCCACATCATTGAGTCATATGTGTTGTTACCTCACCATGTCCTCAAGGTGTCGGATCTCAACAATGCTATTATCTCGCTGTGTATAATCTATATCTCTACACCACTCCTGTCTCAATTCCTGTCCTGATATGTCACGAGAAATCGTCTCACGACAACTCCAATATCAGTGTGTCTGCGTTCTCCTACATCCTACTATGCACCTCTACCTCTGTATAACGTAATGTGTGTCCCTAGTCTCCATATGAGACAAGATATCTCTGCTATTGTGTGATACTTCGTCTCTCCAGTATGATCCCCAGTTTAATCTATTCTCACCACAATTCCATGACGTTCAAGTCCGCTGTTGTATGCCTAGACACCTCCCACTCACTCTCATCCCTCTGTCAGATCAGCAAGATGAGTCTGTGTACTGTACATTGTGAATAGAATAGACTGTCTTTCAAGTGTGTGTCTACCTATCCCTGTCTGTCTGTCCATCTCCATGTTCTATCTCTCAAATGTCCGTACCTCCCTGTATCTCACATTCTAATCACAGAGTGTGTCAGACATCCTAGTATGTCTCCACCTGTCAACGTAGTCCTGTTCATATATCATGATACTCTTTCTAGTTCAGATTCTCCCTGATCACTACCCATCTCTCTTATTGCGTGTTCCACCGTGTTGTGTGAAACTCTCCTCTACTCATACATCCAATATCACAACAAAGTAGAGATCTTCTATCTCGCTGTGTACCATCCACAGACGCTGCAACGTGTGCTAGATTTCGTATAACGATAATATGTAGAGAGAACTTGTATCTAGCTGTATCTTATGAGTTCATGTCACCTCCAATGACATAATAACAAGACATAACACTCGATCACCCACACCTAAACGACACCACACTAGTACTCTGTGATCTATCACATGTCACCAGATGTACAGCTTGCTAGTAAGACAAGTCTGTGATAACAAGTGTCAGAGTGTACCATAAGTGATATCCATAACTACATTGTGTGAATACATTGTACTAACTGCATCTCATCTATAATGTGATTAAGACATAAACAAACATGTGTAGAGCTCTCCTAGTGTGTGACTAATCTTCTAATCCTAGTGCCGTGAGAACCTAATCTATATAGTACGCTCACCACCTCATTACCTAATCTACTGATCCCAACTTCTTATATATAGTAGTGTCGCATGTAGTGGTCCGCCCATCTCCACCCACTCACCACCACTCTCAATAGAATCTCGATAACTAGTCTGTGTCACATCCTCTCTCACCCTGCACCCTATATTACCATCTCATCCCAAAATGTACAGTACTCTCTCTCTGCGACTCTACACAACTCCCTCTCTCTCACAATCCAACCGTGCCCAAACCCACCATCTAATTTCCACCGATACACACCTAATGCCTCTACCTTGCACCTTCCCTCTACTAGTATACTTGATCAAGATAACTCACTCAAACTCACTGTTGTTCCACCTTAAAAAATGTGTGTCTCTCCATGTGATCTCGCGGCCCCACGAATCTCATCAACTCTCACATCACATAATACTGCATAGTATATACTCTAGTGTGATGTAGTGCTCATATGATCCCTCTCCTCTAGTAATACAAATAACTACACTACCTGTGCCATGACCTCAAGTGACATCTCATCCTGACGTAGACTCAGTGTGCTGTGTCATAGATACCTGACATGCCCATGAGAGTAACTCTTGACACTCCACCTCTCATCATCTGTTGTTCTCGTCAGAGATCTGTTGTCTGTCCTTGCTCCAGTGTGTCTAGCTCATAGTGAACAGATCACATAACCAATTTACCACGCGTGATAACCGACGCGCAAGGATGTGAGTGTATACATACTTGTCTCTGTCTCTATCATCTATGACATAAAATACACTACTCTAGTCCCATCGTGTCCGAATAGTCTAATGAGATATACTCATATCTCTTGAATGTCTTAAGCTCCCTCTAGTGTGCAAACGTGTAATGTCTCACTTATCCCCTGTGAGAAACCCCCTCCGCTCTCACTTCTCCTCCTAGACATAGATCCTCCATTGCATTCGCACTTGTGCTATATTGTGTTCCAGGATGATCTCTCTCATCCTCGTTGATCTTCTACTACAGTGTCTTCTCATCGGCCTCCCAGTTCATGTACCCTCCATAGAATCAACTATACAACATCCTGTTACGTACACAGACATAGTGACCACCTCACTGTACCTACACATCTAGCTCACGCATAATTACTCTCTTCAACTAAATGTATTATGAACTGTAGTATGTCACTGTATATAGTACCGCACTAGCCTCAGATGTCTCAGAGAATCATGTCCTAGCTGCACTCTATCGTAGTTCTTTACAAGAGAGTAAGACACCTATAATATAAGTTTGAGGTCTTCTAGCTCTCAACTTGCTCTGAGATTAAGTATCTATAAATATAGATAGAATACACTATCTCCACTGTGTACTATGTACTTCTAAATGTTACTCAAACTGTGTGTATAGTGGTTGTCATATGTGCTAACACACAGTGTTTAGTGACCTGCTGAGATACACATAACCCGTACCTGTGTGTGATGTGAACACAACGATATACACAGCATAAGTAATAGATCAAGAGTCCATTGATATCTACCCAAAATTGGCTTGACCCGTCCCTGAGACGCTATCCCTGAACTCTACACACTGAAACTATCACTCATGTCTAACTTATGCCTCTATATTACTCTCACTCTACCTGATGAGCACTCTGAGACTAGTAGCTCTCCCTACACACAGTCTCTCCCATCACTCTACCTGCACAGTCCCATCGGTGTGTGGTACTAACACATCGATCTATCGCTCTAGACATGTCTGTGCTCTACATCGCAAGAATACCACAATGTCAGTTGTACATAGTATATATAATCGCAGTGGATACTCTCCCACCCAATTGTCCTACCAAACAATCCGTTGTCTCGTGATATCTCAAGTAGAGTCCAGCATACACCTATATGTGTGTGAGAACACTGCCCATGTCTTCGTATCTATATGCTACGCATCACGACCATGTGTGATAAGTGTGTGTACTCAAGACTCAGACATATCATCACGTTGAGTACGCGATGAAGAGTCTCGCGTAACTAGATCTAGCTTACGCGAACTGTTACAAGTAAGTCGTTTTGAACACCACATGTGCACTTGTACTCCTCTCTATACGTAATAACATCACAACTCACTATAGATTTCCCAAAGACTCGCACATACTATCTCTGTGAATCATGTCTGAGTGTTCTCAATCAGAAGCCTCGTACACGATCACTACTCGTATACCATTTTCAGTCTAGTGATATGTCTATCACTGATTTGTCATGTGTGTTACTCCTCCATAGTACATCATTACTGTGTAGAGTGTTATATATCCTGTCACACTGTTATGCACATGGTGATCATCACTGAGTCACCTGAGCTGTAACGTCTACTTACCGTGTGCCTCACACCTGTTGCGATGTAAAGTGACACAGTCTCACTTGACAGACGTGCAAGTCATATCTGATCTGTTAGTGTGTGCTGACCAGATAAACATTTGAATATATACACCATAATGAGTCCACATATACACTCTGCCGAAGAGCACACTAACGTGCACACACTACAAGATCTTGTCCCTATCACTTTGCTCAGATCACTCACCTCACACTAGAAGAGCCTCTCCCCTCATCGTATGACTAGTCAGATACATGTGTCGTTCTAGTAGTCATATCAAGATTCGTGTGCAGGATCTTGTCTAGTTAACGGAGTATGTGTAGCGTGCGAATATTTTCATGTAATACTCAACATATTTCTAGATGTTCTACGGTATCGCGCTCGCCTAGACAAGAGAGTGTAGATGTCTCACTCGTTTCAGACTCACGAGTTCATGTCTATCATGTACTCTTCATACCGACGATAGTAGATATATGTCTGTGTAGTGGTGTCGTCCATGAAAAATCTCGATGACACTTATAACTTTGGGGATCAATTTCTTTATGACAAACCAACCGAAGATGATCAGGAGACATCTAAAGTTAGAGAGGAGTCTAATTCCACCATACCTGATACAAGTCATCAGACAGTAACGTCAACTCCTCCAGTGATTGTTCCCTTCACAAATGTCTTATCTACTAAGCCGTCATCACTGGTCACAACTCATCCAATCAACACAGAAGCTACAACAATCACCACATCTCTCCCAGAGATCACTCCATTCATCGCCCTTCAGCTAAGAGTGGCAAGATTGGAGCAAGAGATGTCTGAAGTAAAGAAGACTGATCACTCGGCTGATGTTTTGGCTTCAATCAAATCCCAAGTTCCTACGGCTATTGATAAATATCTAGGAACAAAACTTGATGATGCTCTCCTTAAGATTCTTGAACGACACACTGCAGATTTAATCGAGAAATACTCTGTGTTGCCTGGCCCAGAGTCTGTCAAGAATCAAGAATCTGAAAAGAGTCCGAAGGAGATTATCAGAGCCAAAAAGGAACAAGGTGAGGAGAAACAAGATTCAACTTACTCCATCAGGTCAACTGATAAAGTTGATCTTGAAGAATTTGATCTAAAGAGTGCTCTCTTCAAACACATGAATAAGATCAAGTCTGCAAACAGAAATACTGCCAACTACCATCTATACCATGCTCTTATGGAAGCTTTGATAGCAGATGAAGATGCCATGGATAAGGAAGTTGCAGACAAGGTTAAAGACCACAAGAGAAAGCATGATAGTGATGATGATGAAGACGATGATGATGATGAAGGCCCTTCAGCTGGATCAAACCAGGGTAGGTCAACAAAGAGAAGAAGATCGGATTCTGCCGCTTCGGGGTCAGCTCAACCTCCTCCGAAAGATGATGACCAAAGTTCAAAGAAACCAAGGGAGTCTGATGCATCTGCTTCCAAACAACATCCAGCTCTTACCTCAACTGGATGGCAGATCACTGACACAAGAGATGCTGTTGTTGACTCTTCGATGCACATATCTGATCCAGAATCAGAACATTCTGAACAATCTTCAAATGACATTCCAATGCAGGATGAAGGGCATGACTCAGATATGGAGGATACTGACAATGCTCACATTCCCAAGGTGTCGACCACTACGTGGTTTAAGCCGATTCCTAAAAGTGAAAGACCAGCCACACCTGAACCATAATGGACCATTCCCCCGAATGATTTCCCAGAACCAAAGATTAACTAGGCAAATACATACGCCACAACGTATCAAGTTCCTGCGGAGAACAGGCTTCAAAGGAAGACGTATGATATTGGGTCATTCATCAAATGGTTCTGCAGACGAACAGGAAAGAAGAAGCTCTGCAAAGCTGATTTAGAAGGTCCAGCTTTCAACCTTGTTAAAGACTTTCATAAGAACAACGTCTTTCTTTAATATCAGATGGATGAATACCATAAGCTGCTGACAAATAAGGTTGATTTGAGTAATCCTGAGGGTCATCAAATTCTGTGAAATATATATGAACCACTGCCCTTAGGAGGACCACCAGGTCAGGTAACTATTCAACCACAATTCTTCTTCAACAAGGATCTGGATTATCTTCTGACAGGTGACAAAGAGCGAAAAATTGCCTTATCCATATCCAAGCTCAAAGCCGCTCGTTACCTAGACTTTGGCCTTGAAGAATTAGTTCCATCTTTGTGGGTTGAAAGTGAATGTGAATATGACATCAGTGCGGTCTATGGCATCACTCACTGGTGGTTTAGGAGAAAGGAATTCTACATCAACAAACACAGTGAGCCCTCTGATCGTGAAGCAGTCAGATCGCAGATGCGAATTCTCAGTGTGATCAGTGTCAAGGTGTTCGAAAAATACGGATACAACTACCTAAGAGAGATAATTCTACGCCGTGCTGATTACCAAGAGTACAAGATCTCAGAAAAGGATTTCAAAAATCTTCATCCAAATGATTTTGAAGATCTGTTCCTACTCAATATTCAAGAAAAGCTCAACCATCTGCCCAAGACAGACAAGACTAGTCTTCACACAGCAGTCAACATGTGGATAAGAAACCTGGTGATCAGGAATCGTGTGGGAGACTTACAGCTCGGGATTGAAAGTTATCAAACAAAGATCAACCTTGAACGTCCAAATTGGGATGCAGCCGACTATTACTTCAAAGAAGATTATACGATTGTCCCTAAGCCAAGAGCCGTTGTCTACAGAGACAGAAATGATCAAAGAAAGCTGATGAGGCTGAATGAGCTTCACAAGTTTAGTGATGGGACGTTGACAAGAGTCATGGAAAAGCTGGACCAAATGGTTAAAGACTTTCATCTGTACGAGTACAATAAGGGCATGGAGACTAGGAAGTGGTCAGAGGATGACAAGAGAAGAAGCAAAGACTTCATCACTGCTGCAATTCAAGAAAAGACTACAGATCAGAAGAATCTATCGAAGTCTAGAACAGCTTTTGTTGGAGGAAGAAATAAGAGATATTGACTACAGGACTGATCAACAGAAAACAACGTGCGACCATCGTCGTTACAATCAAAAGGTCGATTCTTTATTTCTTATTGTGAATTATATAACTGTACTTTATTAAGTAGTTAATCTTTTGATGATTTAGTTGTTGGAGTAATTTATATCCTCAAACGATTTGAGGAGGAGCAGTTATATGTTTCTTACCACGTCTTGCGAAATTAAGGCCACACTTTAATCAAAATTTTATGATACATATTTAAATCAATTGATATCCAAAATGTCAAAGGGTTTAAAATTTTTGATAAGGGGAGAAAATGTGATTAAAATATGTGTATAATAATAACCGTGATTACTAGGACTCATATACTCCGCCCAAACGTGCGAAACAATTTCGAATACCGAAGCACATTTTAAGGGGGAGCGTTTCTGGAAAAATGTCAAAAACAATCGAGGTACTAAACGCTTAGATATTTATATCATAAGTACCTTAATTGAATTTTCAATTGGTTTTTAGGAAAGGAGAACTGTTCCAAAAAGACCGACCATGCATTTTACTTAATTAGAGTTATAAGGTTGAAAAGGTTAGGTACTATTCCCAATGATCCAGCCATAACCGGAGGGATCTACCCAGGGACAATCCACTAGTTAGTGTAGAAGTCCTTAGGTATGACATATAAAAGGAGTAAAAGCGAGAATAAGGGAAAAGTGCCGACTGAGATGGAGCTAGGACTGGAATTTACCCAACAAGGTTCTAGTCATGAACTCTCGGTAAGCACTGAAGGGGTTGAAGAATTAAAAGGAATTGTAAAGATAAAGGGTGTAAAGAAAGAAGCCCTCCATTCACTTAGGCAGAAACCGGGTCAATACATATGCTGCCAGAATCACTAAGATGATTGCTGACATTGAAGATCGACATCATGGACCCAGTGATGCAATGCACAACCCTCCCTAGCCACTCAGAATCTTTCAAAAGATTTCTGTTTCAATTCTCACAGAGACTAAACACGTTATCTATTGACTTTCTCACTCCGAGTTAGTTGATATTGAACAGGTGGCAGTCAGCTCCAGCCTCCGATTACTAGAACCAAAACGCACTATTGAGTCTAGAGCCAAGAGATCGTCAATTAATCTCGTTAGGACACGTATCCATTTCTCTTGTCTTTCACACACTGTGGAAACAAGGTTATCTTAAGAGTCCTACGCATTATCCTTGTGATATTGCCAGAACATCCGAGTGATACCAAGGTATTCACTATGAAGATGGAAATCCTGCTAGAGCCTACATCAAACAAGCTCTAGGTAGGTGACTTGTGCGATTCTACAAGAATCAAACTTGTGTCAACTGGAAAGAAACGATGGTGCGATTCTGTGTGAATCAAACTTGTTCCAGTATAAGAATTGACGGTTATTGATCATTTGATAAACAATCAAATCTTTCGAAGTGTTACAAAATATTTTCATAAGAAACACTTAGTCTGACTTTTCAAATCAATTTTCTCTTTATTACTAACTGTTTCATTACAGGATATCTTAAAGATGGAGAAGGAGATGGAAATTCGCAGCACCTCAAATATCAAGTGAATAACCTAATGCTCAGACACGACCTACACTTGTTATGAAGTTATGAAAGACCTCATAAAGGTGTCAAAGCTTCCGCAAACTCTGACATCATGTATTTCATTCTCTTCACAAGTGCACGCATAGTCGATAGCGATCCATTCACAAGATGATTGTAAGATTATGTTTGGGCATGATCTCAAGAAAGCTCAAGTTCACACGTCAAAGACAAGCGTAAGATGAATCCTAAAGATCTTCCCAAATGTTCGCAGAGATATCAAATGTCTACGAGATAAAGACTGAAGGTGATCAAAAGTTTTGGTATTTTAGGGGTGAACCTCACCTTGAAGGGGGAGATTGTTAGATATTAGAAAAAGACCCGGTCACCACCGAGTTTGTTACTGTTTATTATAGCTCGTAGTTTTAATAGTTATTAGTACATTTTTTCGGTTTTAAGTCGGTACGAATACGAGTATATTGTCTAATGTACTTTTATGGCGACCGAGTTATGCTTAAGGTTTTGCCTTGGAAAGGAGTAGTACGCTTTGGCAAACGGGGGAAGCTGAACCCCAGATAAGTTGGAACCATTGCTTACAGGCTTGAGCTGCCTCAAGAGTCGAGCAGGGTTCATCATACGTTTCACGTATCTAACCTAAAGAAGTGTTATCCGACGAACCGTTGGCAATTCCGTTGGAGGAAATACACTTTGACGATAAAACTCAACTTCATTGTAACTCTCGGCAAGGAGCTGAGTATACCTGGGAACATGAAGACCAATTCCGGAAGAAATATCCGCATCTTTTCTCCGAACCCGTACTTTCATCTAGTGTCGCAACTTGAGCCTTGAGGACAAGGCTCATTTAACGGGGAAGGACAGTAACAATTCGTATTTTGATCAATGAACGACGTCATTTAATTAACTATTTTTTTTCTCGTACGCGTTTGCTTTTAATTTTAATTATTACTTTAAATCACGTAAACTAAGAATCACCAATCAACGTAAACGGGCACCAAACGAATTAAAGTTTTCGTCAATAAAGCAATATATTATTTTTACTAAAGTAATAATTTACTTATTATGTTTTATTTTTATTGGTTACGTAAATTGGTTACGTTTCGCGATAAATTAAGTTTAGGCATTCCCGGAACCACAAAAATATTTCTACGCTTCAACAAATACCCACTTTTATACCCAATACTCAAAAATCACAAAAATATATCATACATATGCATGTATAACCGGATATATAGAGATGGATACAAAAATATCTAGTTTAAAAACACCACTCCTTATTTTCATGAGATTATGTCTCATTTAGGGAACCAACAACCCTTAGTCTCCAAGTTTTGACCAAAGACCAAGACCATGGACTTCCTTAAGACCCTCCTTTTCATCGTCAGATTCGTCAAATGATATTTTAATTCAAAATCAATTCCTTTGTCATAAATAGGACTTACCATAGGTTTGGACGAGATTTCATGGTCAGATGCCAATGCATCCTCATAGATGATAGCTGGGAAATCTGTTTCAAAATCTTTGAAGTAGTCAATATCTTCGGAATACCTAGTCTTACCGTACGTAGCAGTTTCCCAATTAATTGTCTAACCATGCCTACGAGCTTTTTTAGCTTCAAGTTCAATATACTCTTCCATGGTGATATTGGGATCATCCATTTCAACCTAACTGCAAAGACTAAACAAAAACAAACACAAATGCAAACAAACAAACAAATAATACATAAATTTGAACTAATCTAAATCATGCTAGATCTAAACTAGAATACCAATAAAATCAAGATTTAAACAATTTCACTCCCCGGCAGCGGCACCAGAAACTTAATGTGCTTCGTTGTTTATCGGTAAATTAATTATCAAGTTTTACATTTATATTTAGCCGAAGTACCTATTAACAAACATCACGGGCAGTGTACATGATCAGTTATAGGTTCGTTGGTAAGTAGAGCGTCGATCACTAAGAGTGAGAGCGTTAATTCCTAATTTTATTAGTATTTTAGTTTTTTATGTTAGTTCTAGTTTATGTTAATCCTAAGTTAGTCCTAATTCTAACGTGAAGGAGGCTTTTCAATCTAAGAGACTAGCACGGGTTTTGGTGGTAACCTATATCTACTTTGGTCACGATAACTCATGCAAGCTGATAATTAGAAGATAGAAGAGCATTCAAGCCTATTATAAGGAAAACGTATTAACCATGAATAATCATATATAATACAGGTTTGCTTATTAGTGCAACGATTGTCTTACCTCAAAGGGATATAACATTCTTAGATTTAGGCGGTACTTCTTCCTAAAACCTAGACACGCCAATTCTGTCACAATTAAATGCATCCGCATAAAGCAATCTATGTTGATTATAATCTATCTTAGGAGATTAATAATGGTGATCTTATTAAACCCTAGCTCAACAAGACTTTACTAAGTTACTGCTTAACGGCTCTTTATATAGTAGTAGTCTACTGTCCAGGTCCTTACCAAGGGAATCAGAGTGTCATTTGTTGATCCCAGGTCACCTGCTAGTCCAACTTGTTCACTAAACCAATGGCAAGGATAGGTCATTATTGGAATTGTGATCCTGTGATTCTAGATATATAAATTATGGATATGGAGAGTAATCCCGGCATCTAGCTAGCTCTATATTTTGCATTCGTAGATCCAGTTGAATGATAGGTCGCATACTTAAGCACGTAAACGAGTATAAATTGATAAACATAATCAAGAAACGATGATAAATTAAGCAATCAAGATAAACAAACCAAACATTAAATTATCATAAACATGGCTAATACCTAACGTTACGTTCCTGAGTTTTAGTTTTAAAAGAAGAGGAAAGAAGTGGGAAGAAAACAAAATAAATTCGTGTTTCAGAGTTTTTTAGAGTTTTTTGTCGGAGTAAAAAAAAGAGGGGAGTAAATTTGGCTAAATTTTTCTCCAAAACTTTCTTTTCAAAAGTGGATGATTTAGAGAGAATTTATATTATGAAGCTTTTATTAAATATAATTACTTAAATGACTTTATAAAAAATATAACTTTTATATATAATTAAGGGTATAATAGTAAAAACATCACTTATCACTTCTTTTCTCTCTTAACTTGGGAACACGGAATATAAAAAATTAAATGTCACCTCCTCTTTTTTTCTGCCCATTTTTAAGTCTTCTCTTCTTTTATTTCAAAAACTTAGGAACAAAGTGTTAAGGTATTAGCCAATAACCATGGTATCGAATACAAACATAATAGACGAACAACCAAGGTAACCTAACCGAGTTAAAGATAGATACGACGTATAGGATGTCAGAACAGTAATCTTCAAATGTCTTCGTTTAAGCTCCAGAATGCGCGCCTTTTTGCTAATCTTTACCAAGTACTCCATAATTACTGCAATTCTCAAATACGAACGATTAAGTATCAATTCTTGCAATTAACTTCTACAAATGGGTTATTTACATGGGAATAAAATGATTCTATAAAAGTGACGTTATTGATGTCATCCAAAGCTAAACATTCACAAACTATTTTTTAAGATACCATTCTTGGATCTCAAAAACAAACTCGAAACAAACAACCAAAAAACATCAAGCCTCATTCATAATATTTAAAAGCAAAATTCGACCCACTTGCTAACAAGTATTCTGCTTGACTTCTAGATCTATTAAAAGTATTACTCAGCAAACCCTGAGGTAAAACAATTAAACCTTACCAACCGCCTCAAGCTCGAAACAAGCATCTAAATATTGTATTTACACGAAGTGGTAAATCCTATGACCCACCCACCAACCCAAATGATCTTCAAAATAACTCTCAAAATCCTATTAATTTCGATAGTGATGATGAAGATGATAAATCAACATCGACACCTAAACCTCAAACACTAAAACCGACAAGAGTGGACACAATAACCAAGCCATATTAACCCAAAAATCCATATTCCTCAACGCCTTTGAAAAGAGAAAATGGAAGCCCAATACGGCAATATGGAAAATTCCTAGATATGATTTGAGCCGTTCGAATCAACGTACCTCTTGTCGATGTCTTAGCAGGAATGCCGAATTATGGCAAATTTCTCAAAGAACTTGTAAGCAACAAGCACAAAGCTGACAAATTTTCTTCGCTTTCCTTAGGATGAAAAGTTCAGTGATCATCCAAACAAAGTTCAACCCAAACTCGAACACCTCAGAAGTTTCCTTATTCCTTCAACCTTTGGCAAAAACTTTCTTTACAAACGCCTTGGCTGATCTTGGCGCTAGCATTAATCTTATGCCATATTCTCTATACGTAAAACTATCTCTCCATACTCTAAAACAACTAAATAAGCGTAAGATTGCAGATCGTTCATTCCAATACCTTATGTAATAGCCGAAAAATAGCTCTTCGAAGTTGTAAATTACACTTTTCCCGTAGATTTCGTTATTCTCAAAATGGAAAAAGATAGTAAAGTTCCTCTTATCTTAGGAAGACCTTTCCTACATACTGCCGAAGCAGTGATTCGAGTTAAGCAAAAACAACTCAACCTTGGAGTTGGCACGGAACGCATGACCTTTTCTATCGATTATGCAATGAAACACTCCTATTATAATGATGATGCATGTTTTAGCATTGACGTCATTGATGAAATCCTAGAGGAAGATTTCGATGCTCTTCTCGATGAAGGAAGCTCAATCCTTTACTCCATCAATGGAACTCTTCTTGAAGATAAAATCTTTGCCAAATTCGATGAATTCATGGCTATGACTATCGAAGAAATGCTGAATCTATTAATATGATAAAAGAAGAAATACCTTCGAAAAATCAATCGGTATGATTATAAAATCAAGAAAAGTCTTGATTGACCTCCAACGGATCTTGAACTCAATCGCTTCCTGATCACCTATAATACGCATTCTTAGAAGAACCTTATTTTCTTCCTGTGATCATATCATCTCTACTTTCTGAACAAAAAAAAGATAAGCTCGTCTCTGTTCTCAAAAAGCACAAGCAAGACTTTGCTTGGAAGACACATACATTCCTGGCATCTCTCTATCCTTTTGTAAACATAAAATTCAACTTCTAGAAGACAAAAAATCATTTGTTTAAAAACAAAGAAGACTAAATCCAAATATGCAAGAAGTTGTTAGAAAAGAAATCATAAAACTCCTTGATACCAGAATTATATATCCAATCGTCGATAGCCCTTAGTAAGCCCCATCTACTGTGTACCAAAGAAAGGTGGTATTATAGTAGTCACAAACGAAAAAAATAAACTTGTCCCAACAAGAACCATTACGGGTTGGCGAGTTTGTATTAATTATCGTAAACTCAACGAAGCAACCGCAAAAGATCACTTTTCGTTACCATTCATGGATCAAATGCTAGAAAGACTCGCATGAAATAAATACTTTTGTTTCCTCAATTGTTTTTCTGTTATTTCCAGAATACGATCGAATTATCATGGATCAAGAAAAAACAAACCTTTCACATGCCCTCTCAGAACTTACGGCTTACAGGTGCAAATGCCTTCTTGATTTTTATATTGCTCCCGCTACTTTCCAAGATGCATGTTGGCGCTATCTTTCATATGAACATGATCGAAGGATCTTGGTAGAAGTATTCATGGTACTACTTCTCCGTTTTTAGAAAATCCTTGATAACTGTCTCAACAATCTCGATAAAATGCTTCAACGTTGTAAGGATGAAAATCTTGTCCTTAATTGGGAAAAATGTCACTTCATGGTTAAAGAAGGAATCGTTCTTGGACACAAAGTGTCCTGGTCAGGCCTCGCAGTTGAAAAGCCAAAATCATCGTAATTATAAAACTTCCACCCGACTTATGTTTAACATTAGAGGTTTTTTGGGACATGCATGTTTATATACACGATGTTTCATTAAAAGACTTTTCAAAAGTTTGCTCGTCTTTAACCATATGCTTGAAAAAGATAACTCCAGTCGATTTAATGATGAATGTCACAAAGCATTTAATTCATTAAAAGAAAAACTCACATGCACTCTTGTGATAATGAGTCCAAATTGGAATCTTCCATTTGAGCTAATGTGTTATGCCAGCGAATTTGTAGTTGGAGCAGTCTTAGGAAAAAAAATGGTAAACACTTTTAACCCCATCTATTCTGCAAGTAAGAAAACTCTCAATGAGCTCAGCAAATGTTATATTGTTTACTGAGAAAGATCTTATGGTTGGTCTTTGCATTCAATATTTTTCTGGACCTTATCTTGTTGATGTGTCGTTGTGCGTAGGTAATATTTATTATCAAGTTTTACTACTTATATTTTGCCGACTTTACCTAAAAACAACACTAACGGGCATTGTAAAACGATAAGTTGTAGGTTAGTTGGTTTAGTAGGTGTCGACCACTAAGAGGAGTGTTAATACTTAAGTTATTAGTATTTTAGTTATCTAGTTAGTGATTAAATTATTCTATGTTATGTATACTAAGTTAGGCCTAAACTAACATAAAAAGGGAGGTTTTCAGCCTGAGAGATTGGCACGAGTTTTAGTTTACCTAGGCTGAGATTGGGCGATTAACACACACAAGTTAATAATCAGAAGATAAAGAAGTGGTCAAGCCTATTATAAGGAAAGTATTAAAATATTATCTAATAAAACGCAGGTTTTAGTTTATAAGTGTAATTGTTTTCTTATCTCGTTGTTGATATATCATTCTTAGATTTAGGTGGTACTTCTTCCTAAAACCTAGATATGGAAATTATGTCACAACTAACCACATCCGTATAAAGTTCTCATGGTTGATTTTTATTACTTAGTGGACAATATGGTTGATCTTATTGAATCTTAGCTCATCTTAAAACTTTACAACTTACTAGTAACGACTCTTTAATTTTACTAGTAGTCCTGTCTAGATCTTTTACCCAAAGGAATATTATCGTCTTGTTTGGACCCTAGGTCACCTCCTTGTCCAATTGTTCACCTATAAACAAAGGCAAAGACATGTCAATTTTTTTTGATCTATTTATCTAGTATATTATTTGCTGATATTTGAGAGCTATCCCATGGATCTAGCTAACGCCTTATTTGTATTCCTAGATCTAGTTAATGATAGGTCGCATACTTTATGTCACACCCCACAATGGCGGAAACTCGTGAATGCAACATAATGATCAATAATTAACACAAAGATACAAAATAGAGAGAAAACTACATTGCATATACTCCAGTGCTATAAAGACTCCATTAACCATTGAACAAACTAATGTGAATGTCCCAAAACGCAAACTAAAATCCACAAATCTCTTATAATTAGTATATGCCCTTACAGGGGACACAAAATCCAACTTTTTTTCCATAACATCAAAACTAGAATCAAAATAACATCGCAAGCTGACTTCAATCGAAAATTCTACTCGGGATACTTCTAAGTTCTGCTATCAATCACACAAAACTATTCCTCTCTTACTTCACCTGTAATGATATCGAACGTCAACATTATGTTGGTGAGCTCGTTGGTTTGACCTTAAACCCAAAAAGTTGTGCCAATACTTCAACAGAAGACACATAGTTGCTATTGACAGTGAAATATATGTAAACAACTCGAGCAATCACCACTTACCAATAACCCATTTGTCACTTACGCACCTAAAGGGCTACCAGCTGGAGCACTAAATTTAGGGCAGCTAGGACCACACACAAACCTTGGTAGACGTACCCATCCGCTCTAATAATCACACAAATACTGGGTAGGCGTACCCATCTGATCCAATAATCTCACAACACTGGGTAGGCGTAACCACATCCATCAAATACAATCATGCATATATTATCATAGCAGTAATTAGCACATTTCTTATCACCAAAAAACAAACCACATTTAGCACAGATCTATTCAAATATTTCAAACACATTTTAGTATCATTTTCCCAACGGAAAAAAACCAGTTAAAAAAAAGTTTCTAGGGGTGTTGTCGCCCGGTCATTCAGAGCCATATTCCAACAAGCTGCAACAACATGGTTACAAGGAATCCCTGTCAATTCCCATTTCCTACATGAACATGTCATACTCACTACATCCACAACACACTGATCACCAAGTGAACATGAAACTTGATACTTATTTGCTCCATTCCATTATACCTTCATCAAATGAGCTTCTTTCTTGATGGATTCCATTATTCTGGTTGCAGTAGGGGTCAACGGAACATTACATTTTATCAATAACACCTTGTACATTCACAATTCTCTTCATGCAATACTCCCTGATGTACTCTAAAAGTGTGATCACTGGCTTGTCCCTACCTCCAACTATTTTACCATTAAAGACCACACATATGTTGTTGAGCAATAAATCAGATTTGGCTCTACCTACAAATCAAAAAATACAATATCATTTAATGCTATACAACTATACCTAATACTCATATATATGAAAGCAGTAAAAACTATGATGACATTAAGAAAATTACACGGTTAGTCCCAGCATTTATGTGTTACCTGAAAAATAAGATCTAGCCCAATGTTCTGCTGGTATCTTGTTTAACCATTCATGTGCCTTAGGATTCATCGTCTTAAGCTTCAACATACACTTTTCAAAATCCCTAACATTTGTAGCAGATGCAACTCTCCACAACAAATCCTTATATGCTTATCCACACCATCCATGCTTTATGTTTTCATGTATGTTTCGCAAGCAATATTTGTGTTCTGCACTTGGGTAAACAGTTTTAATGGCTGGAATGATACCCTGCATGAACCAATTCATTAATCAGTTACAAATTCATATAATTCAGTAATTAAGAATTTAAGAATTTAACTAGTCAAGCATAATACTAACTTTTTGTCTATCACTGATGAATGTAAAATTTGAATTGAGATGCAGATCTATGTCATCACCCAAACACTGCAAGAACTAGCACCATAAACTCTTTCTTTCAGCTTCAACCAATGCATAGGCTAATTGGTAAATTCCATTGTTTGAATCCAGTCCAACCGCTACCAATACTTAGCCTGGAAATGGCCCCTTTATGAAAGCACCATCTAAGCCTAACAGATCTCTTCTGCAGGCTCTAAAACCCAGTTTTAATGCTCCCAAACAAATGTATATTCTCTGAAACACCCTAGTAGGCAAAGAAGGATCAGTATTCCTTTCAACTGCAATCTTGACAGTGGTATTAGGGTTTGTAGACTGTAACTCAACAACATAGTCTCTAAGCATAGAATACTACAAAACGTGATCTCCTCTAATCTCTCTTTCAGCTTTAGCTTTAGCTCTGAAAGCCTTGCTCATAGATATCTGAACCTCCAGCTTACGTTGGAGCTGGTCTTGAACTGCCTTAATTAGGATATCCAGATTAATCCTAACTTATTTAAATATCTTCTCAGATAAGAATTTGTAAGTGCAGTGTTTGATTTCCCTGGATTGAAGGCATGTGTGTGTATCGTTGTGTGTCTTCACCACCCAATTTTTTGTGAATTTGTCTTTTCTCACATACAATACCCTAGGGCAGAGATCCCCTTTATCATGTGCATCTATAAAAGAAGGAGATGCTTGACTATCATCATTGGTACATGTATTCTTCCTTTTTTTACTCTTAGTAGTTGGGCCACTTGATCCACTAGGCCCAGCTTCCATTCTACGATTTGGGCCAGTTGGTCCAGTACATTGTGACATTGTAAATATAGGCACTTTTCTATCACATCTTGCTCTTATCCTGACACCATAATTCTTATACAGCTTCAAATTCCTTCTGCTTTCAATGGAATGCAGGTAGACTCTGTCTTTAGCCTCTTTTGGAGTAGTAAATTTGTAGCCAGTGTAAAATGAGTACTTCCACTGACCACTAGCATTTATAACACCTTACATTTTTGTCCTCAATTAGGCTAACCTTCTCTTCCTGTAATTTTTTTCTTCATCATTACCCGGGTCACTGTCGAAACCATCCGCATTGATGACATCCACGTCCTCTCTTTCTAAAATATCATCCGGCACTAGATTAGTGATACCAACATTGTCAAAAGGAAGAACCATGCTAATACCAAACAAATGGACATCAACATCAGGCTCTACAATCTCATTCTCTTCATCTACCAAAAAATATTTGTCTACATCATCATTTGCGCTTGCATCTTTACTATACTGAACATCATATTCAGTTTCATATGCAGTATCTATTCCTTCATCATCATAGAAGAACCGTCCATCAGCAGGAGCTGATTTATCTTCCTGACCATTACCTTGTTCAGCATCTTCCCCATCTTCCCTAGAACTCACATAATCTTTAACTACAACATCTTCCACACTTAATTCCTGAGTTCCAACCTCTTCCACAATGGGTACCTCATTGCTAACCTCTGCCACAATGGGTTCTTGAGTGCTAACCTCTAACAAAATATGTTTCTGAGTTCTACCAACATCTGGTTCCTTAGACACGAGGAGCTTAGATTGTGTTTCAACTTGGGAAATATTTAGGTTTACAGGTTCATTTAAGTTCAAGTCCATGTCATCAACTCTAATTGACTCATCATGACTTAACCCTGAACTGTCCACCCCACCCCCCACAACATCAGCAAAGCCTACCCCTCTATCCAATTCTGTTTCATCAAATGATAATTGCCTTATCACATCATCTATAACCTGACTAGCAATTGCTTGTTGTGAGACAAAACTAAGGTATATGTCACTAAACTATGATTGGATTATCAGGAGAACATGGCTTTGTGTATCAACTCCCTGTACACCACTCAACTGTGTATATCTGATGACAGACTCATCAGTGGGAGGGGTTAAAATACAATTAGGCATACACCTAGGTGTAATGGACTCACAAACAGAATCCTTACAGTGTGTACTTGAATCATGTTGTGGCCAAGAGCTAGGTGTGACAGACTCACAAACAGGTTCCTTAGTTGTTTCACTAGACTCATGCTAGGTCAACAACAACATTTTTTCTTTCTTGTTTGCTGCAATGCTACCAGCCTCATCAGTAATCTCTTTTAATGTCGTCCTAAACCGTGATGCCCTAAGGTAAAAGTCTAAAGCGGTAACACCATGGTCTATATAGACCTCAATCAACTTAAAGCTCCTAACAAGGGTACCCTTCATCTAGACTGGTGAGTGGTTTAAGATAATTATAAAATATAGGCTCAGATTTACCAGTGTAACATAATTTAAGAACCATCATGTTTAGCGCAACGACAGTAAACAAATCGATATCAACCATATCAAATATATCGACACGACCACTGATATACATTCAGCATGGATACCTTTGAAATTTTCCAGCATGATGCATTCAAATCAAAAACATATTGGGTGCATTATCTGAAAATCAAAATCAAACCCTAACTTCATAAATCGACAATAAAACAAGTAAAGAACACTACATTTGTAAAAAAATTAACTTTGAGCAAAAGGGCTTCAAATCATTACCATAAGTCGATTCAAGTTGTTCGATGAGTTGCTCGGTGGTGCCTGTCCACTGTCGACGGCGGAGCTTCGATCTCGTGTGGTCCACTAACACCATTGCATTTGGGGGTTGATCGAAGAAATAGACTGTAGGTATGGTTGTGTGTGTGATTTGTGAGAGAGTAGAAATATGATTCGGGTGGGAATAATCTTGTGAAATGATAAGGATGAGAGGTGTAAATAGGGATGGAAATGGGTCGGGGAATTTCGGGGATCGTATTTACCATCCCCATCCCTGTTTCTCAGCCTCATCCCTGTCTCCGTCCCCATCCTCATCGGGGAATTGATTTGGATCCCCATCCCCGTCCCCAATGGGGATCGGGGATCCCTACGGGGATTCGGGAATTTTTCGCACTAATAAATTGAGCATAAAAATTACACAACTAAACGAAAATATAAATAATTGACCTACATAATGTCTTAGAACGCATGCGTTGTAAATAGTTTGATTAATTAAAATGTCATTCGACTTTAAAGCATCGTAAATACTAAAATATCATTGAAGGAAGTCAACATTTAGAATACAAAGTAATTTTTTTTTTTTATTATACAAAATAAATTTCAATTTATATTTATTATATAAATATATATTTAAATATTATTCACTCTCTCTACTTCAAATTTAAATGTAAATCCCAAAGGCTGGATGGTAAAAGGGAATACGAACATACAACCTGGAGGTGACTAAAGACTCGCGCCGACTATCCTCAATCCGCGACCGCGCCGCGCGGACGCGTGCATTTAGCGAGTTTTGCCGCACTAGCTCCGAGTGCGAGTTTTGAGCGCGCTCTGTTTGAGGCACGTGTTGAAGGTGTGAGAAATCGCACCTTGAGTCTTTATTTAGTAGCAAGAACCCCCTTTCATTTTAATTAATGTATTTTAATTAGGATGAGTGTGCGTGAGAGTATTTAATAGGGTATTTTTTATATAAGAAGGGTGATACTTGCAGCACACTCCTTGGTTTTACAGATATCGCAACACTAACAAAATATTATTGACTTGACATTTATGCCTTTTTAAAAGCCTATGAGAATAAAAATTATACACTAAGGTAAAATGTCATAGCTCATCATAACTTTTGCGAGGTGTCCCAATCAAAACAAAGAGTGTGCAAATCACTTCCCTTTATATAAAAAGAGGTATTTAAAATGAAATGTGATTTTAGTTTGTAAGAGAGAGTTGGGTGAGTTTTAAAGTGAGAAGAAAGCCAAATGGTCCAGCGTCCTGATAAGTGTGGGGTTTGCACCCCTTACACCATCTCTTCGCACTCAAGAGCTCAGGGGTATGTGAGTGGTGGGTTGCGTTATTGGACGAAAACCCGCGACACGAACACGCCACAACACACAACAGTAAGCTGCGTTATCCCTTGTCTCGCGCCTACACTCCACCCCAAAATGGTTCATGAAGTGAAACGAGACGTGAAAACGCGACGGTGTCTCACGTTTTCACGTCTCGCGTTTTCATGCTTTATATTTTTTTTCTTTTGGTTGGAATGAATTGAAGATGAAGTTACAGAGAAACCATGGAAGGTTTACAAAGAAGAAGATGAAGTATAGAGTACTATAAGACTAGGAGTATAGGTGTTCTTTTTTTAGTAAAAATGCAATCACGTGACAAGTAGTAATGATATAGAGTTTATGTTTTCTATTCTGATTTTTTTTCTAATCTATTTTATTTGAGTAAATCACCTAACTATAGAAAAATAAATAAAGTTCTATCTCTTAAAAAAAAATGGACGTTCCCCATAACACAAAAATTGTTGTTGACCAAGAAGTTTTATTTGAGTGCTATATAGAATGTATTGGTAGCTTATGCGCGGATAAAAGTTGTGATGTGACATTACTTTTTCTACTGGCTCTAGAGCGACCTAACGGCATCATGCGCGCATACCTCGTGCTCTAAACGAATTCACACCAACTTAATCAATTATCACAATCACTAAACCTCATCTACAAACATACCGGGCCCTAACGTTATTATGAACATGTAAAAACACAAATCAAAGCTTCACCCACATTCTGTATCGCTCGTACTACCAACTTTCAGTAACCATTCTCTTCACAAAAAAAATAAAAAAATTAACCATGGTTTTCGAAATTTTTGCCGACTAATCCACACGATTTGAGTTCACCGCCACATATACTTGATCCGGGTAAATCCCTCCCCTTTTCTGGAAGGTTAGCGTGACCATTTAAAATTATTTGCACATAACAAAAACTGAACTTGACACTCAATATTTACAAGCTCTTAATCGCCAGATCACCCTTATATAGTCGCATGGCCCTTCCAAAGTTTAATTCCGACTACCAAATAGTGTTTAGTATTCTAAATACATGCAACATGGGCATGGAGGTGTTCTTCATGCCACCATTGTTTTGGAGGACATCCAGACCAACTCTGACAACAGCAGAGCTCGTTGAGCCATATCAACTCGCGAGCCACTATTACGATCCAGGGTCATGTGTTGTTTTATGTATGAATATGACAGGATGATGAGATATTAGAGAGCAAAGATGTGGTCTGTTGTTCTCCATCCCTGACTGTAACTAGACTAGCGACTTACGCTTGGGAACATGACATGTCACTCTGTGTTCCAACAAGTACTTTTTTGGATATTAGGAAGAACCAGTTGATTTCTTAATTAATGAATTCTCTACTCGTTGACAATATCATGAGTACTATTATCAAATAGCATATATTCCTATGCATGCGGCTACGATCTAATATCTTCATTAGAGTTCTGCGGAGATCCAAATGAAAAATTTGGTTTGGTACAAAAATAAAAAGAGTTCAAAAGTGTAAATTGATTTATTTAATTAATAAGGGGCTATTTTAGGTCAATTAATCAATTTCCATTTGAACTATTCATTTATCCCCTCTCAACTTAACATCACTGATTATCGTCCAGTATGTAACATGATATTTATATGCGTACGACCATCATTATTAGACTGTACAATTGCAAGCTTAATTCGACATATCTTTTTTTACTTTTAGTAATTTTATCTTTTAGTTTGGAAAGGCTTTATTATACATTGTTTTGTGTGTAATTTCATATTACAAACCGTATATAGGTTTCAGGGCCGGTCCTGAGAATTTTGATGCCCGGGGCGAGTTGACAAAAAATGCCCCTTTTCATATAAACTTAAAATATTTTTAGTACTATAATAAAGACGCAACATTCGCAATGAATAAGTTAAACTAACTATTGATAAAATATAGTATTACTCTTCACATCAGCTGTAACTCGGGAGAAACACTACAACAAGTTAGTTAACTCAGATATACGCGTTAAAGACGGAACATTGTGGACACCCGGAGAGGTGGTGGCCCCACAATATTTTCAGTCAGCATAATAGCTATCTTCCTTAACTCTTATACTTTGTAGCTTAACATTATTAGCACATATGTGTCAAAATAGTTAAATTGGCCCTATAAAAAAAGTACGCTATAGTCTTTAGCCTCTCTAATAATACTTGTCAGTTGTCCGGACGCGGATGCCAACCGAGTTTTCCAAAGGATCTTACAAACATATGTTAATGGCATCTACATCCCAACCGTTTCGCCAAAATTAAGTGTCAAGTTTCTCGCACCTTTTCAAATAAAACTGATTTAACTTGACCTTAAAATTCTTTCTTTTCGGTTAAATACCTACTTTGATGCAGTAATATCAATGAAAAATACACTTAAAACTCAACCAATTTATATATTTTACATCAAGTATTATATAATACACACAAGAATAGTTAAAGTTAAAGTTGAACCAGTTTAACTCTAAAAAGCCAAACTGAACACTTATTAATAGTTGTCAAAATTTGTTCTAATATTATTCTCATAACACATTTCCATAAGTGAATAATTATGCTACAATGCGTATTTAATTATTTATTGAGTTAATAAATTACTTGTCAAACAAATAGCTAAACAAGTTTGAAGTTAATAAAAGTAGGTCAAAAACATCAAGAAGAAATTGCTAAGTCATATAACTTTTTAGTACCTCTCAAAATATTTTGAGTTAATTTACCATTTAACATAACTGTAGAAGTTTTTGAAATTGATTTTTCTTGACCCAATATTATACGTTACTACTCGTACCCACGTGCCACACAACTAGAATAAATAACATTATCACTTTCACTCTTCAAGAAATATCATCTTCATCCCCAGCACATGTAAAACCTCCATGTCAACTGATCTGCATGACTGCATCTACTTAATGATAATCTTATATCTCAGCGTATATAAGTATAAGATTTTCATGCCCCCAAATCGTTGATGCCCTGGGCCGTCGCCCACCTCGCCCAATACCAGATCCGACACTGATAGGTTTCATGATACATTGTTTTGTGTGTAATTTCATATAGAGGATTTCATGTCACTTTGTTTTGTCTAAAAAGATTTAGTGTCACTAAAAATGTGTTATGAAACTTAGTGTGTCAAAACTCTTAGTTTGTCACTAAAAATATGTCACAAAAATTAGCGTGTCAATACAAATGTTTAGTGTGTCAATGAGTTTTTGTTGTGTGTCATTTAATTATTTATCGTATTAATGTTTCCATTAATATTTTATAGTGTTAATGTTAGAAACTAAGTGTGTCATAATAAATATGTCATGAAACTAAGTGTGTCATAAACTTAGATTGTCAATACAAATTTGTTAAAAAATTAGTGTGTCATTACAAATGTATTAAAAGACTGTGTGTCACAAAGGATGTGTCAAAAAAATTAGAGTGTCACTAGAAATGTATTATTAAAAAAAATGTTTCAAAAGACTTCATTTGTGACTAAAAATATGTTATAAAAATTTGTATATCATTATAAACATGTCAAAAAAATTTAGTGTGTCAAGAAAAGTTTTGTGCTAACTATAGTGTGTCAGTAAAAGTGTACTAAAATTTTATTGTGTGTCATTAATAATAGAAAATAGTTAATATTAAGTGTGTCAAAAAAGAATATAACAAAATTAATGTAATAAAGATAATTAATGATAAGAAATGTATTATCATAAATGAGTATGGAAGAAACGTTTGAAATTTCACAAAAAACCAACTTTTCAATTTTTTGCAACAAAAAAAAGTATGGTGTTATGTAATAAAGACCATTTTACCTTTTTGAGTTTTATAATAACACATAATGACCCACTAAAATTAATAAATTTGCATTAATAACCCAATTTGATCTCATTCATTAATTTATTTTGCATTGATATATCTTGTGGTCAAAATTCCTTCCGATACTTTTTACCACTAACTACTTTTCACAATAACCACACTCTTCGATCATATACGTATTTAATTGTTTAGTTCTTTGAAGATCATTTTTAACAAACTACTATACATCTTTTTCTTGTTTGTGACTAGGAATATATTTTTAGTAGCACGCAATAGGGTGTTGATCGGTTCGGTTATCGGCTTGTTCGGTTCGGTTAGTTCGTTTAATTTTTTTTGAGTCAACTAGAAAATCGAATCGAACAGAACTAAAATTCAACCGTACCGAACCGAAAACCGAAAACCGAATTAGAATTAGGTTCGGTTTTCGGGTTGACTCGAATAACCTGAATTTCATCAGTTATTTTAAAAAAAAGTACACAGATATTTAGCAAAAAAAAATTATTTCAAGCATAAAAAGTGTTTTTTTATATTAGGATAAAATTTAAATTATCTTTTTATAATAAGTGGCATTTTCTTTGCAGAACTACTTTTTTGTACAGAACCTACAGAACCATTTATAAACCGTTAGATTAATTAATTAATGGCTTAGATGACTTGTGCCATTAGTGTAATTATATGTAACTAGAAGGGATGTCAAGTAAACTTTTATACTATATATATCTATACTAATTACCGTAATACTAAATTCTGATTGGTTTAAAGTGGTTCTGTACAAAAAAATGGTTCTGCAAAGAACGGTCCCCTATATATATATATATATATATATATATATTATATTTATATGAATTCGGTTTTCGGTTCAGATTGCTAAACCCATATCTAACCCGAAAACCGAATTTGTAGTTCGGTTCAGTTCGGTTATTAGTTTGATTCGATTGTTTTCGATTCGGTTCAGTTTTGGTTTATTTGGTTTCTCGATTTTTCTGCTCACCTCTATCACGCAAAGATTTACCAACCATTGGCTATATTTATCAACCTAGGCTTGAACAACAATCCTTTTATTGATGGGCCACTCACATTAGACAGAGATATGTATTGCTAACTTGCCAAGGCCAAACTTTCCATACTATTTTCAAAGCTTCAAAATAATCGATCAAATTCTCACTGAGTTTTACTTTTTCAATAGAAGCACGGGTTTGGTTATATCAAATCCTTATGGATTCATACACGCATGCTTCAATCAATTATTCTAGAAAATGTTTTATGACAATTAACAAGGCCGTATATGAGGGTGTGCGGGGTATGCTACCGCATAGGGCCTAACATATTTAAAGGCCTCAAAATTTACATTCCGTTATATAATTGAGGCCTCAAATTTCACTTTGAATAGAAATTGTTAACGCAATACAATGATATGCTGTAAATATTTGTTAAATTTGAAGCTAGATCATTATAATACTATAGTTTTTATTACAACAACTAGTATAACATATCTTCAATCGTCATATTTATTTATCACATCAGTTTTTGCACAGGGCCTTTGCTAGCTTAGCTAGTCACTGACAATTAAGATCATAAATCATGTATTAGCATTTTTTTTAGAACGGCAATTTTTTTTTCTCACAATATATTTTACACATGCCTTCAACGAGACTTGAACTCACAACCTTTAGGTTGGTGAGAGAACTCACATACTCAAAGATACCATTTATGACAACTAAGCTAGCCCAGTTGGTTAAATCATTTTTGATTATACGCATACTTGAAATTATCAGCAAAAATCATGATTAAATTTTATTTGAGGTGTTTACACCACTCCATTTTTGGTTATACGCGTACTTGAAATTATCAGCAAAAATCACATGTCTTCAGATCAAGAGCATGTTTCCTAATGGTTCATCACATATGGCAATCGTAAACATTCTCACAGCGTTACAGGCATATCTTTATGATTAAATTTGACGCAGTCAAATCCTTTTAGTAATTCTTCGAAATAAACAAAATGTTCTATTTTATATTTGGGTTAATTACTTGAAAATGTATCATACCTGTCACTTTTTGTTATTGTGTGTACTAACTTTTTTTTTTCTTATTGTGTGTACTGACCTTTCAAATTTCGACTATTGTGTGTATTTGTGACCGTTTTACCCTTACTTTTTTTAAAATTCGAAGGGTAAAATGGTCATTTCACATGGCAAAAAAGTGACAAAATACACACAAAAGTCGAAATTTAAAAGTTCAGTACACATAATAACAAAAAATGACAATGTAATAATACATTTACATGCAATTATACCCTTATATTTTGATCCAGAATATCACAAAAAGGCGACACTACAAAAACAATTACATAAAATTGTCTAGTTAGTTTAAACAAGAGTAAATATTGCAAAAGTCCCTAAGGTTTTGTCAATATGCAGATTCGTCCCAAATCGTTTTGAACATTGCATAAATAGATCCCAAAATTATCAGCAAAAATCACATGTCTTCAGATCAAGAGCATGTTTCCTAATGGTTCATCACATATGGCAATCGTAAACATTCTCACAGCGTTACAGGCATATCTTTATGATTAAATTTGACGCAGTCAAATCCTTTTAGTAATTCTTCGAAATAAACAAAATGTTCTATTTTATATTTTGATCAGTATATCACTAAGTGCGTACAGCTAACAGTAAACAATTACTATAAAATTGTCTAGTTAGTTTAAACAATTATTAAATCTACCTCAATATACAACAATATCTCTATAGAAAATTAAACAGAAAATAAATAATTAGCTATACATTAATTAGTGAAGTATTTTTAACGTATCTTCCTGATTCGCGGGCAATTATATATGTGAGATTTCCTCAAACCCTCATTCTTATGATTAAGTGAATGATTGAGGTATCGTACGTCATATGATATCCAGTAAATTATAGAATGATCGCTACCACGATTAAGAATTGTTGCTGTTAAACCAACTGGGCTAGCTCAATTGGCCACCAAGTGTAACTTTAGGAGGTATCCTTGGAGAGGTCTCAGGTTCGAGTCTCACCATGGACTTTCAGAGGCGGAAATAAGTAAAAGCAGGAGTGGGGTTTATCCTTTAAGGCGAAAGTTCGAGGCTTGCATACTGCCCAATTGGATGTCAATGTGGGCTCGAATCACTAACTACTAACTTGCCGTTAAAAAAAAAGAATTGTTGCTATTAAAACGGATTTGAAGTTGAGATCGAATCGTGTTAGCCGTAGGCATAATGAAACTTTAAACATACATGCCGGCCAACATCCTACTGTAAAAACATAACTATATTTCATCGATAGTCTCAATTACTAACATTAAACTTTTGGTTCAGTTATAAGTCTGGTCGATTATCAGTGTTTTGCAAACATTTTAGGTTCATTGAATTCCTAACAACCAAATCAAACATAGAGAATAACCAAGTTTTTAGCCATCAAAATCGTAACACTTGTCAATACTACGACAATTAACCTTAGAGCACTGGGTACGAGGGACTCTTGCCAATCCGGGGTGTCCCTCGCCATTTGGTTCGCTACTGCACCGGGTGGTGCTTTCGTTATTTGTTTCGCCAGTTCAGCAGTCCGTGAGGTGCTTTCGGAGCCGTTGTGGTTTCGCAGTTCTAGTGGCTGGGACGTGCACCTTGCTTTTTATTTATTTTCATACACTATAGAGTTTTTGATTTATAATTGAGTTTTTGTGTTTTAATCGGATATGGTGGGTGCTAAAAGTGAGTTTTTGCTTAAGTTAAAAAAAAACCATAATGTTAAATTGACGAAATAACTTGTGTTACTACACCTCGTGCTCTTAAGTTGAACTTACATATACCGGCTTCGCCTCACCTTCCTGTACATGTTTTTTATTCAATAAAGGTGGTCCCATACATGTTGCCCTTGCATACATGTACCCCCTCACGGCCTCACCATTTCTATATATAACAAGAAACCATATCTGATTATGAGCCATAACATCTCACTCTATCATATCTCTTCCAAATACTTAAGACCCTGAAAATGTTTACTAGATTAATGGCATCAACTTACATAGTACATGCTACAACCCATTTGAAATGTGCATGGGATCTTTTGATTCACTTATGTTTCTTCCAACACACGCAACTCGGTGTTCCTAACAATGGTTCAGAGCTACGTGTGAGCATGTTTCACAAGAACACGAGCAATGTGGAGCAAGTAGATTGTGCAATATGCTTGTCGGCAATAGAAGAAGATGATGAGGTTAGAGTGTTGAGATGTGATCATCTCTTTCACAAGGGTTGCTTGGACCGTTGTGTTGAATATAGGCACACGACTTGCCCTTTGTGTCGAGATGTCCTAACAGGACCTCGAATCATTTGTGAGCTCGGTCATGAACTTCTTTATTTCAGTTTCTATTTGAAAAATGACGATGAGTGTGATAGATGGTGGATTCGGTGAAGGATTAGCAAATATAACTTATAACACTTGACCGAATGGAGTTTGTATTGAAGATACATAGCCTACGAATTAAGTTTAGATGCATGATTGTAAATTCTTGTCACGAACTATTTGTAGTTAAGATAATTGCTGTTAAATATATCGTTTAATGATGAAATCTCCTTGTCAAAAATTATTAAAGATAAATCTAAAGATGTTTCTAGCTAAATATTTCTATTACAACCAATCACAACGGACAAACACGTAAATCTAATATAGAAGTGTTTTCTTTTCAACGACAGTTGGCTTACGGTGATAAGCAATATTTTGTATATCTCAAGAATCCGGTTTGGTAATCAAAGATAAAAAAATAAAAAAAAACTAAACGAAAAGCTTTATTTAAATTATTAAAACAAATACGAAATTAAAAACTATGAAACATATCAAAAACTAATTTCTATTCAAAATAAAAATTCGAAACAAACCTTTGATCGAGTTTAAGTCACTTTCTAACAATCTCCAGCGTGACTTGAACTCTATATGCTTCAAACCAAATTCAAAATTTCAATTCCCAAACGCTAGAAATACTAGCATAATTCAAAATGAACGATCGATTCACAAAAGCAATCCGAAACAAAATCGATCCAAAGCAAATGACGATGACTTCAAAACAAACAACCAAACGTTAACCGACAAATTTAAACACGGTCAACCAAACAAACAAATCGGCTCAAACGATCTTCAACTGGGACAATCAAATTCGGGCAACTAACTTCAAAAGCCCGACAAACGAAGATCTAAAATTTTCAAACTAACAAAATTCCAACGATCGAACAAATCCACGTGACATGGGTATAACCAAGTCTTTGAACACCAAATCGATCTTCAAATTCCAGATATCAAATTCAAATTCTAGCGACCAATTTATTTGATAAGTATTATGGTCCAACTTCAAACTTATTATCGAAATATCAAACAAATTCCATTTAATATATAACTTGACGAACGAGCTCTAATAATTTAAACGCCCCAAATATAATACATATAATAGTTATGCAATAAGGTCCATATTCAAATACAAAACATACGAACTAATCGCAATTGAACCACGATATTTACATATCAATCGATTCTTCAAAAGATTAAAGTAGGCTGCTAACCATTTTTTTTGAACAAATACTAAAGGTGCGTTTAGTTGAGGAAAAACACTCTTGTTTTTCACAAAATGTTTTATAGAAAATAAGGAAAATAGAGATCGCTTTCAAATCAGTGTTTTCTGACAAAATTCTCTACAAAACACAAAATTTCTATTTCTCACTTTAATACACAAAACTACAAAACATTTTTTTCCACCTATTTCTTAAAAACGTCCAAACCATTTACCCACTCGTTTCTCTTAGGGTAAAAGCCAATACTAACGGAAGTGATTTATTTTTTATACGTTTTTGTACGTATTTGTACGCTTTTTAACGTTTTATACGGTTTTGTCCGTTTTTATACGTTTTATACCTTTTCATCCGTTTTTATACATTTTGTACGTTTTTATTCGGTTTCATCCGTTTTTAAACGTTTTCGTCCGTTTTTTATGTTTGCGTCCGTTTTTTACATTTTCGTATGTTTTATACGTTTTTTATGTTTGTGTTTCTGAAAATGTCTTTATAATATTACAAAAGTGAGTGAAGAATTGAGATAGAAAAACAACACTTGAACATGTTTTCTAGTTTTGCAAAATAAAAAACACAAATGCATGTTTCTCTAACTAAACGCGTTTTCTAAACTTTTAATTGTTTTGTGGAGATAGAAATCCCTTCTTTTTTCTATAAAACAAGAAATAGGAAATGAATGAAAATTTTCTCCAACTAAACACAACTGACCGGTTCTTAAAAAACAAAAAAACAAAAAGAAAACACCATACGTCAATAGGACCAAAAACAATTAGATATCACAAATTCACAATACTATCAAATACTAAACGACACAATTTTATATTTTAATTCGAACTACAAACAAAACTATCCATCCAAATCCAGTCAGAAAAAGACGGATCCTAAGGTTGCGTTTAGTAGGAAAACATTTTTCATCATTTTCTGTTTCCTGTTTTATAGAAAAAAGGAGGGGGTTTCCATCTCCACAAAACAATTGAAAATTTGAAAAACGCGTTTAGTTAAAGAAAAATTTGTTTGTGTTTTCCATTTTACAAAACTAGAATACATGTTCAAGTGTTGTTGTTTTTATCTCAATTCTCTATTTACTTTTGTAATATTATAAAGACATATTCGAAACACAAAAATAGAGGCGGCAAAACGGGCAGGCCGGGCGGGCGCGGGCATCAGGCAAAACGGGTACGGGTCAAAACGGGCACGGGCTAAAACGGGCACTAATGGGATAAATGGGCTACTGGGTGAATCTTATTTATTTAATGATTTTTAACGCTTTCGTCCGTATTTTTACGTTTTCGTCCGTTTTTCCGTTTTCGTCTGTTTTTTTACGTTTTCGTTCGTTTTTTTACGTTTTCGTCCGTTTTTTACGTTTTCGTCCGTATTTTTACGTTTTCGTCCGCTTTTTTACGTTTTCGTTCTTTTTTTTACGTTTTCAAAATCCCAAAAAACCCTTTTTTTTTTACGTTTCGTCAGTTTTTTTACGATTTCATCTGTTTTTTACGATTTGTCCCTTTTTAACGTTTTCGTCCGTTTTTTTACGTTTTCGTCTGTAATTTTACGTGTTCGTCTGTAAAAAAGGACGAAATCGTAAAAAAACAGACGAAATCGTAAAAAAGGACGAAATCGTAAAAAAACGGACGAAATCGTAAAAAAACGGACGAAATCGTAAAAAAACGGACGAAATCATAAAAAAACGGACGAAATCGTAAAAAAACGGACGAAATCGTAAAAAACGGACGAAATCGTAAAAAACGGACGAAATCGTAAAAAAACGGACGAAATCGTAAAAAAACGGATGAAATTGTACTAAAACGGACGAATCGCGTAAAAAGGGACGAAATAGTAATAAAAAGGGACGAAATCGTAAAAAAACGGACGAAATCGTAAAAAACGGACAAAATCGTAAAAAACAGACGAAATTGTAAAAAAAAGAACGAAATTCTCCATAAAAAAACGGACGAAAAGTAAAAATTCAGGCGAAAAACGTAAAAAAAAAGCTAGTCGGAAATCGTAAAAAACGGACGAAATCGTAAAAAATGTTTGTAAGCGTACATAAACATTAAAAAACTTATAAAAACGTATAAAACGTAGGAATAAGAAGAAAATAGATATGGGTGTCATAAAAGGAAAAAGGGAAAAACAAAATAAAATTGTTTTCTAGTTTTGTGTATAAAGGGAGAAAATAGGAATTTTGTGTTTTGTAGAGAATTTTGTTGGAAAACGACGAAATAAACGCGATCTCTGTTTTCCTTGTTTTCCACAAAACATTTTGTAGAAAACAAGAGTGTTTTCTTCCAACTAAACGCAGCCTAAAGGTCCTAATCAATAGATCGATTCTTCAATTCAGAAAGGATCCATTTATTCTAAAAACCTAAATAATCAATCGTTCAAACAAAATCCTAAACAAACAAACAATGGCTAAACAAACATAACTCTAATACGACTTGTTGATAATCAAAGGACGAAACAACCAAAAAATCAAGCGGAAGCTTTATTCAAATTGCCAAAACAAATACAAAGTTACCAAATGCAAATTTTAATTCAAAAGGTACTAGGAAAACTAATGTGATTAGCGTCTATTTTTTTTAAAACGGCAAAGAGAGATATTATATAAATATAAAACAATGCTACTAGCAAGGCGCTAGAAGCAGAAAAGTACAGACTAGACAATTACATGAACTAGACTCTACCCGAGACTTTAACTGCGATGCCTACAAAAGGGATGAAAAAACTCTAGCCATGACTAGAGAAAACGTCTATTTATAAGCAACTAATGACCTAAAAATGATAAAATCCTAAACCGACTAAAATTAAGAAACATACAAAAAGCTAATATCTATCCAAAACAAAACTTATGAAAAAAAACCACTTTCTAGCAAATCCCAAGGAGACACACGAGCTATTATAGAGATATGTACAATAGAGAAAAGACCCGCGTACTGACCATAGTGAGAAGCACAAACGCTATTTCCCTAGTTGATTCGCCATACTGATATGAGTGATCGGCCATATTTTAGCAACGAGCTGTCAAGAATGATATAGGAGAGCATACAATGGCGCATGATTTTCGCTTAGGATATTGTGTTAGTTTTCATATCGATGGCATGGTTAAACAACATATTTTAGCACTAGAGGGAGGCTCAAGAGGACAATGCATACGGCCGAGTTGAGAGAAGACATAATACCTACTATGTAGCTTCTTACATGATTGAGAATGACCTGAACGAAAAAGTGTAAATATGGGTTAATTGATACACAAATCGGTGAGTATAACAATGATGTAACCTAACACATTTAAATAGGCAGGATGAAGTGGAGACTGGATGCATGAGTACTATATTATAGATTTATAGGAAAGTCCCTCTAAAGTTGAGGGGATAATTTAATATAGTGGCAACTAGACAAACTTTGTTATCTGTGATAGAGTCTTGATGGATTAAGAAAGCTCAAGCAAATATGATGGAATTGTCAGGATTGAGAGAATTGGTAATTTAGGGTGAAATCATGTTAGACATCTTTTGGATGGAGTTTTTAAAACATAACTAATAGTCCTGACTATCATTAGCAAGAAGAGAGAAAGACGACTAAGATGGTTTGTAACTTTGTACATGTCAAAAGGAGGCCACATACAAAACTAGTTAGGAGAGTTGAAGCTTCGACAACTAGGGTTGTAAACGAACTAAACGCTCAGTGAACATTTCATGAACCGTTGGGAAAAAAATCCGTTTATGTTCATTTATTTATTAAAAGAACGAACATGAACAAAATTCAACGTTCGTTTAGTTAAATGAACGAACATAAACAAAAGTCTTATACGTTCATATATGTTCGTGAATGTCCGATTATGTGTTCGTTAACATTCATTTATTTGTCTTCATTCATATATTGGATCGTATTATTATATATATTTAAAATCACTTTACTTAAACAAAACAACATTTATAAAATATAATTGGATAAATTACATCGATCGTCTCTGTACGCAACCCCGTTTACCCATTTGGGCCCCCGTTTTGAAAATCGATGGAAATGATCACGAAAGTGGTCATTTTAGTGCGTGTTTGGTCCCAAGGATGAACGGTCGTTATGTGTCTTCGTTAGTGACGGGTATTATGGTAATTTCGCATAAAAACTATGTTGCGTTGTTGGTCCCTTATACATGGTGTTTTTTTGTTACACCTGTACACTTCTCATTACATCAACAATAATTTTTTTTACTATTCTCTTCACTTACACCTCTAATCCCTATCATTTCACAAGATTTCTTCGCCCAAATCCTATTCCTACTCTCTTATAAACCACTCACACACCAGACCTAAACTTTTTTTCTGTGTTCAAACCCGTACATGCAATAGTGTTAATGGGATGGAAGCTCCGCAAAAGAAGATGGATGGACACCACCGAGCGACTAATTGAAGATCTTGAATCGGCATATGATAATGATTTGAAGCCCTTTTGATTAAAGTTTAAATTTGTACAAATGTAGTGTTCTTTACTTATTCTATGCCTGATTTATGAAGTTAGTTTTTGATTTTGATTTTCAGAGAATGCACCTAATATGTTTTTTATTCGAATACATCATGGTTGAAGATTTTGAAGGTATCCAGGCAAAATGTATGTCCGATGGTCATGTAAATATATTTGATATAATTGATATCGATCTGTTTAGTATCGTTGCACTGAATGATTCGATCCAAATAGTCTATATAAAATATATTATATATCCTAAATATCTCAAATAAGTAATAGTATAGAGAGTATCCCGTTTGATATGACAATTACTTGAGGACAAGTAATAGTTAATCTCCCGGATGTCGTGTCCCGACGAGAGATGAATTTGAAATTCACGAGAATGTTTCGTTTGATGCTTGAAAGACAAATATTTTATTTTTGGTTTTAAAACTAATTTTAATCACTAAAAATTACCAATCTAGAATTACTAATAATAAAACTACCAAATTTAAAGCTAAATGATCTAAAAAATATATAAGAGACGATAATGATTGCTAAGTGATGTGAAAAGTTCATTAAGTGTGAATTAAAGTCTATTAACGAATTAATTTCCTTTGAAAATATAATTATCTCACAACGTTGGTTTATTTTGATAAAAATCTCCCAAAAAGAAATTAATTACTAGATGTGTAGTTTGATTATTTTTCCGGCTTTTGCCCTTCAAAATATTCAAACTATAAATCTAAATAATCGAAGATTATTAATTAATTAAACCCTTTTTTAAATCCTCACTTAATTCCCAATTTACAATATCACTTAACAAACACTATTTAAACTACTCACTAGCAACAATCATTCTAATAAGCATCAACATATTATAAAACTACAAATTATGCTACTTTATACTATTGATTAAAAAGAGGAAAGAAGATTAGAACCCGAATGATGAAACCGATTCGAATATTACACCACCCGCTCTTATAAACTTAATTAAACTTTTAAAGTTTAAGACTTTATTAGTTTTAATTCCACCTATTAATCAATAAAGTTTTAAGCTTTATTAATTAATAAGCTAGGTAAAAACTTAAAAAGCTTAGAACTTTAATAGTGAAACTAGTTTATAAGAACCATAAGCTCCTCGCCTAAGTGTAAAATAAGATCCATCAACAATAAAACAAACAAAGTTAAAGTGCACAATAAACAATAAGCTACTAAGACAAAATAAGCTAGATATTATAATAAAGACAATAAGCTAATAAAAATGAAAACTTTAGATCTAAATCCACCCGAAGCTAAGGTGTTCAATCAAGTGAACTCGGATCGGGTATATTTAATGATTTGGATCTAAGAAAAATAAGCTAGAATTAAAAAGCAACAAACTTTATGCTAGAAAATAAGCTAAAAATATAAGATCTATTATTTTTAGATCTAATCTACCTGAAACTAAGCTGTTCAATCAAGTGAACAAGAGACGGATATATTTAAGGATTAGATCTATATATAAAAAAATAAGCTTGAATAAAAATAAGCAATCGAAAATAAGCTCACTCGAAAAGCTCTAAATCGAAAACAAATATAAAATAAGCTAGTCTAAATAAGCTATTAAAGAAGCTTATTAGAATATAAGCTTAAGAGATCGGATCCAAAAATAAGCTATAAGCATGAGCTTATTTGGAAATAAGCTAAAAAGAAATAAGAAAAAGACAAGAGAATAAGCATAAAAAATAAGCTAAAAATAACACCAACCTTTACTAAAAAGCATATTTATTAAACTATAATAAGCCATTACAATAAGTTGAGAATAAGCTAAAAAGCTTTTACAATAAGCTAGACTAAAAAGCTAATCTATACTACTCGTACTCCTAAAATTATACTACTCTACTATGTGAATAATAAAGAAAACAAATGAAAGATATCCGTCTGCTATGCTTGTGGTCTTCATTATATAGCCTAACTGTGAGGGGTAGATTAGTCTTTTCGCAGCCTTGCCAGCTCACAACATACATTTATATCCACTCATTTATGCTTGCTTTCAACGCCAATTAATGACAGCCAATCATTGGCAATGATTGGTCATAAATGCCCCTCGTACCTGCAATTAATGTGTCGGCGCCGCCGCCACGTTGCGGCTTCTCATTGGCCAGCCGCCAGTGACGTGGCAGGTCAATGGCCAATCAACCGCCGGTCAATGGCGGTCAACGGTGGTCGACCACCGGTCAACGAACGCCGGACCACCAGTCAACGGTGGTCAACGACGGTCAACGGTGGCGGGCCACCTGTCAACCACCGCCGGACCACCGGTCAACGGTGGTCAACCGCTGGTGGCCAACTAGGTCATGGGCCGGGTCAGGTCGGGTCTTGGGCCGGGTCAGGTCGGTTCTGCCACGTGGCACCACCTGAGTGGGCCACATGGCTCAAGGTAGAATACCACAACCAAGGCTCGAACTGAGGACCTGCTGCCTAGATACTCAAAGTGTTGCCACTTTGCCATCTGAGCTACACAAAGCCTCTATAATATTGTGTATAATAATTATATTTAAGGTGAAACTTGGTCTGGCAGATATATTATTAAAGAAAGGTTCAAATAAAGCTTTGATATTGGTTAAAATAAGAAGGCTCAAGGGGCGAGTAAGGTACTGATAGACTTGTAGTTTCATGCTATTTCCAATGGTGTGATCGTGGAATATTACCAACTTCGTTTGAACCTCGATAAATGTGAAAACATCATCGAAAGTCACCCGAAAATTACCCTTTTGCTTTGTTTTCAATCCTTTGTACCTGTAAGGCATAAAAACACAAACCAAACATATTTGCAACATAATTACTCATATTTTAGTGTTTTAGTCCGTTTATTAGCAATTTCCGAGGTACAAATGATGTATGTTTTAGCAAACATCACTAACTGAGATGTAATAATGACAAAAAGGTTAAGGCGCGACTATAACTTTGCTTTGCCTTATATAAGCATTTGATTAAATACTAGATCATCATTCAAAGTTTCAAATAACATTTTTAGATCCTCATTGGAAGAATTAACATCAAGACCAGTAACCATTGCAGACAATGGGCCCCTACGATATCCCTCGTTCATCTCTCCAATCTTATCAGCACTCGGAAAAGCTTCACGATCCATATGGTTCCTTTACCCGGCCTTTTAAATCCAACTCTACTGCATCCAGTCCCTGTAAAATACCCCTTGCACCCTCCCCTTAGTTATCACTTTCACTTGTAAATGTCACCACAAGTGTGTAAGCACAAGCACACCTCATCACAATCACAGAAAAGGTTCATTAAAGAGGTTCAAAAATTATTTAATTCGCAAGCACCCCCGTTTTAACCACTTAATAAATAATAGAGTTAAGTACATTTTTGGTCCTTGTGGTTTGGTGCGATTTCACTTTTGGTCCAAAATTCAGAAAATGTTTGGTTTTGGTCCAAAAACAAGTTTTCGGTCCACTTTTTAGTCCACTCCCTGAATTAGCACTAAATTTTTGACTAAAATGAAACGAAACTATGGCATTTGTACCAAAAGTGTATACAAACTATTTCTTTTGGACCAAAAGTGAACGAAACTAGGTTTTTTGGACCAAAAACCAAACCTTTTTTTTTTATTTTTGGACCAAAAGTGAGAAAAATGCACCAAACCAACAAGGACCAAAAATGTACTTAACTCTAAATAATAATAGATAAAAACTAAGGTAAAAATTTTATAAAATTTATTTAAAAGCCTTAAAGAACAGGAGTTCGTCATCCTCGACTTTTCACAAACCCCAAACTAAGCTTAAAACGAAATCACAGCTAAATATAAGATTAGATGCTAACACTACTCATAAATGCTAATTGTGTAAGAGCAGCTACTTTTCGCTCTCTTATTCCTAATTTCCTCTAAGGATTTTATTTTTATTATTGGTGATAAATAAATTAAATCCTTATTCATATAAAGTAAACCCGGTTTAGACCATAATTAGTTTGAAATCCTTTCCTAAAGAGACGATATGGTGAGAATAAGGCCCACATTAAGGTTCTAATTTCGCATGATTTAGGGGTTATCCTTTTTATTGCATCCGAAACAACTCAACTACGAGTCTAGAGACGGAGGCTTTATTTAGATAACCCCGGAGTCGAAATTTGGCTTTATTATTATTATTATTATTATTATTATTATTGCAACATTATTAAACCTCGGTCCTTTAAACAACTGACACATCGGGCGTCCTAACCGACAAGAGCCAGTAGTCTTATTTCGACCTCCGTAAATTCCTCGACCTTTTTGAAGGCTGCAACATCGGTTGTGAGCCGGCAAGATACAGCAAACTTTTATCAGTCTCGGATTATTATTCTTACTATCGGCCTTATTTTGAAGACTGCCACATCGGCAACGAACCGACAAGAGACAGTAAACTTTTATCAACCCACAGTTCTTCTTATTATTATTATTACCTCCACCCTTTAAACGACTACCACATCGGTTGTGAGCCGGCAAGAGGTAGTCGTCTTATTTCGGCTTCGGTTTATTACATAATTATTATTATAGCCAAATTTCAAATCCTGTGGTCTATTAACAACTGCCACATCGGTATGCGAGCCAACCATGTCCCAGGAGTCTATTTCCCACAACTACTAAGACAAAGACAAACAAAATGTTTTGGCAAAACTCGATGTGTACCTTACTTTCACCAGAAGGAATCTCTACGAAGGGATCTAAACTAAGAATCGCAAAAACTAAAGTAACTTTATTTATTCAACAATTATATAACGTTCATTAAGCTGGTGGGAGCAAAAAGCCACAATTAACCTCTAGGAGCTCTAAAGAGTTCCAACTACTCCACGCTTAGCATCTAACTTATATAAAACTCTATCACTTTTCGTTCTTTGCAAAATTTTAAAGTTAAGCAAACGCTAAGTCTCGAAAGCTAAAAGGAAAGCTAGAGTTTAAAACTCGGTCAAGTCAAAAGCTACCTAATTCTACGGGCCTACTTATTTATATATTTTTATATTTTCATTATTTTTTCCTTATATATATATATATATATATATATATATATATATATATATTAAACAATAAAAAATTTAAAATTTTGGTCAAAACGGGGTTGCGTGGGAACACATATAGGCACAGGTAAGATCATATTTCAGCAAAAATCTCCCCCCCCCCCCCACACACACACACACTTAGAATGGAACATTGGCCTCAATGTTCAAAAGCATCGGGTTTTACCCCCACACTTAGGAATGAAAAAGGCAAATGCCCCAAAAAAATTCCAAGTGTGAAAGGGAAAACACAATATATATACATGATCAGGATTGAGGATTCCAAAATAAGCAGAAAGATCGCGCCAAAGACCGGGCGATTGGATGATTGAAAACAAGCACGGGTCTTCATGATCTTAAGGAATCCTACAAAAAAATGAAACAACAACCATAGAAAGAAGCACGCCCCCACACTTGGGCTATAAAATCACACACTTATTTATTAAGAAAATAGAAAGAAGAAAAGATACGGGTTTCCTCCCGAGAAGCGCTTATTTTTATGCGAGTCTCTAGCTTGACTCTCCCCATATCATTGATATATTAGGGACGAAACATGTGGAATAGCAAATCTCAATCGGACTTTCATTGAAGATGTTTAGATAAACATTGAAGCACATGAAAGTTCCACTCCGATGAGATACCACCGGCTCAAGACTAAAAACGGGAATGTCGGGGTCAAAAATGGTGTCTTCACTCCCGGAGGAGAGAAGAAAAGGAGATCTGTCACAACCTGACAATGGCGGAAACTCGGGAATGCAACATAATGATCAATCATAACACACGGTACAAAAATAGAGAAAACTACATTGCATAAACTCCAAGTGCTATGAAGACCATCAACCTTGAACAAACTCAAGTGATGTCCCAAATCGCAACTAAAATCCACAAATCTCTTACATTTATTCATATGCCCTCGCAGGGGACCATAACCAAACTTAATCCAAAATCTCCAAATACTAAAATCAAACAACAAGCAAGCAAGACTTCAAACGAAATTCCACACGGGATACTTCTAAGTCTGCTATTAATCACCAAACTATTCCTCTTTCACTTCACCTGAAAATGATACTCGAAAACGTCAACAATAATGTTGGTGAGCTCGTAGGTTTGACCTTAAACCCAAAAGTTGTGCCAATATTTCAACAGTGGACAATAGTGCTATATGACAGTGAATATATGCTAACAATCCAAGACATAGCATCCCCGCTAGTCATATCTCAACATCCAATAATAAATCCGGAGTCGCAACTCCCAAATCACTAACGCACCTAAAGGGCCTACCAGCTGGAGCACTATATTAGGGCGTACCACACAGAACCTTGCATGCCAAACACAGTACATGCAAGTACCACACAGAACCTTGTATGCCAAACACAGTACATACAAGTACCACACAGAACCTTGCCATGCCAAACACAGTACATGCAAGTAAATCAACACATAATATTCACATAACAGTCATAAGCACATATCTTGTCCCAAAAACAAAACCACATTTCGCACATATCAATTCAAAACACATTTGAGTATCATTTTCCCCCCACGGAAAAACAGTAAAAAGTCTTGGGCTCGGCTACAAGAACTCACCTTAAGCAAGCCTTTAGCAACCAACTTCTACTACACAAGCAAATGCAACGACATCCCACACACGACGCCCACACACGACCTAGTCCAGTTAATGTCTCATTTTATAGTCAACTCACCCTCCAAACAATCCATCCACGTTTGATGCCTAGAGTTTAGACGCGTAGTACAATACTTAAAATAGTTTTTAAGTGGTGTGATGGTTACGACTTATCTCCACATCCTATCAATCTCATTCTTCGATAAATACATAACTTATACTATTTAGCGTAATAGATAAGTAATATAAAACATATTTATAATTATTAAATATAAATATATCTCGGACAGTCCATACGGTACACTTAATCACATTCAAAATAATCATATATCCTTGATTTGAAAACGGCACGTTTGAAATCACAACCAACACCTTAGGAAGTGTTCGAGAAAAAATATTTTTTTTTTGTCTTTTTAGTGAATTATAATAAATAAAATAATAAAATAATATTTTATTATTAAAAATCAAAAATCATGTTTTTAAGTAAAATTTCTAAGTATAAACTTTTTACGAAATTTCGACATGACCCGTACGTGTTTACAACGTTTTCCAAGGTTTCAAACTTAATTTCCAAACACTTTTCACAATTTGACACTTTTCGACAAAATTCCCAAAATCTCAAACTTTATCCGTTCACCAAAACGTTTTCCCCAAAATAACGATCAATATCACTTCATAAATACATTTCGCTTTCAAAAAGTCCACCAAAACTCTCTCAAAATGACCAAATATGCTTATTGGACCTCAAGGCCCAACGAGGGTCCATTATGACATTTATAAGTCCAAAATAATATTTAAGTCCAAAACCAAGGTCCATTTACATATATAAGTATATATTTATATATATGTAAAAATAATCCGGACCATAATAAGCCCTCCCGTTAAGCCACGGCTCAAATAGACTTATTGGGCCGTGAGTCCGAAAACTCCAAAATACGTATATTAAAGCTTTTAAAATAAAGCTAATAAGATACTATCGCTTTGATTACTGACGCATAAAAGCTCAAAAATATTCCCACAAGAAACATATGCCATAACACAAAAATAATCAAAATCATTTTCCTAGTGACTTTGTTAAATTTACAACGTTGCCTTTAAGCCCAAATAACCAAGAAATAGCTTAAAAATAAGCCCGAATAAGCTATACAAGCAACTTATCAAAAATAAGCATTCTAGCAACATATATTATTCAACCATCATGACCACAACATCAAAACTACAAAAACCCTTATTTTCTTTTTCATTATTCACGAACCAAATGCACCCTTTTAATTTATTTCGCTTCCAAAAATCAATTTTCACAACGATCAACTTATACAACTAACATCTATGCATCAAAATAAACCTAAAAGGTAAAAGGGGAATTTAAATTGAAAACTTACAAAAAAATCTTTCAAATTGAGATTTAGACCGAACCGTACAAATAAACCCAAACGTTGTATAAATGAATAACCAAACACTAGAATCATCCCCAAATATCTAATTCTTCATGTTTTCTGATCAAAAAATAAAAAATGAGTGTGATTGTGGTGTGTAGGTGCGAAGAACTATACACACACTAGCAGAAGTGTGTGTTTTTATTTTGTAAATGGGAATGGATTATGATGAAAAAGAATTCTAGTAGAAGCATATATATGTAAAGTCTCTTAGACAAAGTAGCTAAAATTTTAGCCTCCTTATCACCCCTTTCTAACCATAACAGCCATGGGATCCACACAGAGTCCCGGGGCACTTTTCTTTTTCGTGTCGAAATCACTAAAAGCTCGTAAAACTCAACCGTGAAATTTACCCCAAAGTTAATTAGCATTTTTATTCACTTTAAAAATATTTTTCCATTAACTTAGAGTTTTCAATTGCCATATTTACACTTTAAACCCTTCAAAATTTAATTTGGACATTAACAAGACATGTCAGACTCGCTTTTCTCGGCATTTCTCCAAAATTCACGGGTCAAAACACCCGAGAAATACACTAACACAATAATACCTTTCAAAAAGGATATTAATCACAATAAACATTAAATCAATCCACATATCTCCATAAAATCACCACCGTCAACACGGTACGAAAATCCGAATAAACTGACAAAAAAGTCCAAATAGTCAAAGGAACTATTAATGAAAATTCAGAACACAAAAAGGGCAAAGGGTACAAGATTCCACCGATAGGGTGAAATATAGGAAGAAAAATTCAGATAACATAATGTGAGGGAAAGAGAATGATGGCGATCCTCAAAGGGTATTCACATATTTAGGAAAAAAATATCTCCCAAACTCGAGTCAAAACTTTGTCCTTGGTCATCAAATCATCAATTGGAGCATCGTACAAAATCTTCTTCCATTCATTCTCTTTAGATTCCAAATCAAATAAATCATCATTCTCTTCGAGAGGTGGTTCATCGGTGAACCCCTCGAGAATGGAAGCAACGCTTATCTTAGGAGTAGACGGATCTCGGTGAAGTAGAAGCTCAATCTCATCAACGTCGCCCACCTGGGTCGAAACATTCATCCTCATTAAAAGCGGAGAGAGGCGTGACTAGTAAAGCCGGCTCATCAAAGTTAGAGACATAAGAGTCCTTACTCTCGATGTTCTCTAACACCTCATCAAAAAGAGGATTTACGGCACTAGAGATGTATTCGTCATCGAATTCGAAAAGAGGGTTCGAGTAAATTTTAACATTTTCTTCTGGAACGTCCTCATCGGATAGTGACTCGTCATCACTAGAGGTAAAATCATCATTTGAATCGAAGAGAGGGTTAGAGAAAGTCACGGATTTTTCCTCATAAACGTTAATGGGAGAGAAATCATCACACGAAGGTAAATCACAATCACTATCACTCTCGGAAGTATCCTCGGACTCACTTGGGATTGGGACAAGGTCCTCAACACTAAATTCGTCCGATTCCTTTTCAGGAATAGTGCTAAGTTCCTCATTCCCCATGATGAGAGAGTCCTCGGGCTCCATAGTCGGTAAGACGGGTGTGATTGCAATAGACTGAGGAAGTTGAGAAATAATTTCATTCAAAGGAATAGTACTCTCCTCGTAATCATCGTCATCATAAAAAGAATTGAACCGTCGCGAAGGATAAGTACTAAGATTAGCCACCTGCTCTAGATGCTGAAGCTCTTTCTTTTTATTAATCTCAATACTCATTCCATTGAATTTACCTTTAAGCTCATCAATCATACTTTCACATTCCCTTCTAAAACGAATATCTATTTTCTCATTACGATAATCTTTAATCTGTAAGTCATTACTTAAACTTAACATTTCATCTAAATAATGTTGCTTTAAATCCTCCATATCTTGGATACTCATTTCTTGAAGAGGTGATTGATCGATGCTAGCCGCCTGCTTTTGTTGAAGTAACTTTTCACAAAATGATTGCATCATTTGAAGAAGTTCATACATCTTTTGCTGATTAAGGTTCTCTTGAATACTCGGAGGCTGATGATTGATGGAATATTGCGGGGGTTGGTCAAAACCGGAATAGTTAGGCTCAAAATAGTTTTGATTCATTGGTTGACATTGAAAATCTTTCATGAGGACCCCCACAGTTTTCACAGCAAAGATATTGTTGTGGAAAACTTGGTGAATTTTGTGGATAATAATTATCACCATAGTTTTGATTGTAGCTCGGTTCCAGCTCATACACAAACGGAAACCGTGGTGGACAATCATAACCATGGTGAGAATCATTTCCACATAACTCGCATGAGTATGTCTCGAACTTGGGCTGTGGAGGTGGGTGAGAAAAATCAGGTGTTTCATTATAAGAATAAGGATTTGGGTCATAGACAAACTCATTTCCGGATCTAACACTGCTACAGCCCGGACAGTTTCCACCATTAAACGGACCTCCACACCACGAGCAACCAAAATGATTATACGAAGACATGTCGAAGAATTAAACGGATAAGAGGGAAAAGAAGATAAGAATTTAAACGTAATAAGAGGATAAAGAAGAATATTTATAGGTTTTTTTAAAGATAATAATAATAAAAATAAAATTAAAATTAAAAATATTTTTGGTATTTTTAATATATATATAAAAGAAAAATAAAAATAAAAATGAAAATATTTTTTTGGATTTTTTTATAAAGAAAAATATTTAATATATAATATATATAATAGAATTGAAAGATATTTTTAGATTTTTTTTTAATATATATATATAATAATACGAAAATAAACTTTCTGAAGAAAGGTTCTTCAAGGCACTAACTTCAAACACCAAGTGTAGATCGTACACCTCTCCCCGACAGCGACGCCAAAAACTAATTCGATCCAAATAGTCTATATAAAATATATTATATATCCTAAATATCTCAAATAAGTAATAGTAAAAAGAGTATCCCGTTTGATATGACAATTACTTGAGGACAAGTAATAGTTAATCTCCCGGATGTCGTATCCCGACGAGAGATGAATTTGAAATTTACGAGAATGTTTCGTTTGATGCTTGAATGACAAATATTTTAGTTTTGAACTAAATATAAAATAATACTAAACTAGATTATACTAATTAACAAATAAGAAAAGCAATTAAATAAAAAGAACTATATAAAAAGATATGCTTGTTAAGTGATATGAAAAGTTCATTAAGTGTGAATTAAGGTCTATTAACGA
>BQNB010022030.1:52064-63499 GCA_026074375.1 Tanacetum coccineum | reverse complement strand
TCGAAAGACCAAATTAAATAATGTTTTTATAAAAATCAATTTAAATTAAAAAAGTCACTTTAAGTATAAAAATCATTTTAAACAATAAATAAAATTATCTTAAATTTAATCTTTATAAAATTCATTCTGGTTGTCATAAAAAAAATCTAGAGATGGTTATCTAATTATATCGTACATTACCACTATGAATCACTTTAAACCAGCTTTTTATAATAAGATAAAACTTATTAAACCACTTAAAAATTTTCATATCCTATTTGTATTGACCATTTAAACATATTCTTTTTACAAATATCATTTTAAACACTGTTTTTCTCAAACACTAACACAATACTTCCAAAGAGTTTTTATAATTAGACATCAATTATGAAATATGTTACTCAAACAAATGACACCATAATACCAAAAGGGATCGTAAAACAGCGTACAGACTCTAACATAATTCTATTGTTTGAAAACGAAAGAAAATACCAGGAACCATATACTCAATATAAAATCAAACGAACTCGTACAAGAAAACTTATGCAAGACGTTACGTACCTAAAAGAAAACGTAAGGTCTTATCCAAAATAACAATCAAGAGAGCAAACCTAAAAGCATTGACACTAACACTTCGCCAACGGGTTACGAAAACCAAGGGATATACAACCAAGGGAGTAATAATCCACACTAATATGTTCGGAACAATTAGTGCTTAAAAGAAACGTTTGATACTCATACGAGTAATCAATGCAACGAAAGAACTAACAAAATGCGCCTATAATTGAAAGTGCAGATTCTGAACAACCAATATACATCGAGACGTCGAATAGAAAAAATCAAGTATCCTTACTAACAAAGTACGATGAAGGGATGCTAAGCTTATACTTAGGAAATCCGAACAAACAACCGAGCAAACGAGCAACCTTTATAAAATCAATACTAGATATCTGCAATTACTAGATAGAAGAGAAACTTACTATCTATACAACTCAACTTAACATATCCTCCAATTAGGGTAAGAGAATAATGAATATTTCTATACCCATTACCATATCTTATCATGATATACACATATCAAATAAAAACACAAATTACACTTACACTTACATCCTTAACTACAAATAATGAAATCATGGTCACAAGTCTACTTTGTGTGATGCTTTATAATTATGTTGGCCACCATAATTATAAAGTGTCTCTTTCACACGTTGGTACTTACTTCCAAGATTCACCAATATCAATCATAATTCCCCCCAAACAACCAAAAATACCACCATATAAGCACATATGCCACATTGCACTGCTTTAAACCACTCCATACTTAATACATTTAAAGGATGCTCCGTTACATAACTACATAAATTATATTCACAAAATAAATGAAATGACATAAGGAACGAAATCTCGCATTCAAATTCCCAAAAAATAAAAGAATATTCTGAAAGACACAGGAAATAATCAATAAACCAACATGAGGGGGTAAAGGACGGCGATTAAATTATGCTGGCACTAGCTTGGTTTTGAAATTTGTCTACGCAAGAATCTCCCTGACTCTTGCAGGTATCCAACCACTATTACGCGCATCCGTACAAAACGAGTCAACTATCTATCTACTTCGGTTCCACAAAGAGGCATCCTTATAAGCTTAAGTCTAGGTTGGGAAACGAGGTTCCCAACGAGACTTCTTACACGGTGGGCGGGAAAAAATAACTAAAATACTAAGAAGGTAATAAATATCATTTTCAGATAGTTGTAGGCAAAATAACTTAAAATGACAACTACTTAGCATAATATAAAATATATTAGCTATCTATGCAAAAATAGAGGGGAAGCATAGCAGTTATAGCATTAAACACTTAAGCCCTAAATGCATCTACATGAAGGACCCTTAGGTTATAGTATAGTCTCAACAACTACATCTCTATTACCCAAAAATGTCTTGATTGCCAATCTATCATAACCCGAAAGGCACGAAACGCGAAGCGGTAAACAAGAATGGACTATCATCACAAACCTCATTATGGTGTCTATATAGAGAATTCTAAAATGAAACTAAGTAAGCAAAGACACAAAAAGTGTTCATAACAATACCAAAACCTAATGGTGTCTTTATTAATGAGAAAGAGGTCTCGTTAAATAAATAATGACATTTGCAAAACATAATCCAAACAATTCATGCAAGAACTTTATTCAAACAGAAGCATATAAACTCCAGATCCTAAGGTCTCTCTAGCCACTGCGCTCTATCTTAGCTCCATTAGAGATCACCTGAAAACATGATGCTTAAATGTAAACATAAAAGTTGATGCCGGACGAATCAATAGGTTTTACGGACATACAAACAATATTCAAAATAAACTTTCAATTAGCTGCTGCATTACGCAAAACAATTAATGACCAACAATTAACAAACAACGGGGACTGAACGTGCCTTCGATCCACATTTCACTATCTGCTACATTTGATGCGGCTACATGGCCTCTTATTGATCACGCAGTCTTACCACCGTAACCTCATTTTGCATATTGGGATCCACAATACCAAACATATCATACACTGGGTAGGCATACCCTCAGATACCATATCCATACAAATGAGTATGCGTACTCTATCGATCCAATACACATACTACAGCAAGCTTAAAAATTTTAACATGACGACAGAAAGGCATCATTCTCTCCCAAAAATAACATGAGAAAAAAGGGGCTAATAAATCTCACCTTTGCTTAGCTTTCCAATATATTCCAACAAAAAGCTCACAAACACTAGCATCAAATCTAACAATAAAATAACTCGTGTTACACGCTACTAAGCAAAAAGCTTAATTGCACCATGTAACAATCATATGATGATGTATAAGTAGTTCTATCAACCTATTGGTCACCCCGACACCTATACCCTAACTTTAACCACTTTGTTAAACAAGTTTTACTAGTTAGTCATAATTTGTTTATAAAACTGAGAATTATAACGTCGACTTAAACGTACTAAAAAACCTATACCTTACTGACTCCATAATTCCTACCAAAAAATCACCTATGTCATTTATGAGTATATTAACTACTCATAGATTCCTAAAGAGCCCATTACTGCAAAGAGTAATCCTAAGAAAATCAAACTTCAAAACAGTCCCAATTTGAATCTGTTTGCATACTAAAAGGTTTGGACCTAAAACCATACTTAGACTCCAAATCAGAAGCTCTCCTTTGGGTAATTTCTAATAGACACATAGAACTAAACTCCTGTTGAAGGTCTAAGCTAAATTCGAATTTTAAGTGGGGGTTTTTACTCGTATCTGACCTAAAATCTGAACCCGTATTTACTACCTTTGACAACTTTTCTTACAACAACCGTTGAATGACTTCACCGCCTTAAAAACTTTCGAGGGGCGGTATGTTCTGGAAACTTGATCTCTGAGCTACGTAATTGAAATGGAACTTGAACCAATAGCTATAACCATCATTGCGATAACAGCCGAACAACACAGCCCTAAATTTTGTCCTAATCTAAATCATGTTTTAACGCGATCCAAACCCTAACGAATACACCCATATGATCTTAATTAAACCCTAATCATTATAACATGTTTATTATATCATTAATTACAGATGTTATGAAACCCTAATTATCCATCATATTAATTATTACATGTTTTTAATGATAATTAACTCAAAGGATTATAATTTATACCTTAAATCTTTGAATCTTGAACACAAAAATCACCAAACTTGAAAAAAAATATTTTTCTTCTTCCTCCTTTGATAAAATTCGGCTGGGACAATTAAAAACAAGGGGGAGAAGGTTTTTTTGGTATTTATAAGGTTTACAAAAAAGTTTAGGATAGATATCTTTTACCAATTTTAATTAGAGTAAGATTTGAATTCCTTTTTTTCTTTTCCTTCCTTTCTTTTTGGCCGATTTCCCCTTTATATATACATTTTTTTATTAATTACTTAATTATTAACATTACCTTAAGTTTTTATAAAAACCTTAGCTTGCTTGCGCATACCTTTTTGCTTAAACGAATTAATAGAATTTTTTTAAAAATATATAACTTTTCATTTTTATTTTTAAACCTAAACTCTTCAAAATAGAATTCACATTTTATTCTTTTTCTAACTACTAACACCTATTCATACCTAACATTACTAACACATAAATATGTATACGTAATAATACTTACACGATAAATCACTAAAATGCTTAAATCACAAAATTATTTCCTTGTCACCAAAAGTGAACAAAATGAATTCAACCAATCTCACCACCATTCCAATCTCATTGAGATGATCACACTCAATAGATTGACTACCAATATCTCACATAATCCACATACACGCATATAAACATATATAATCACATAACGCATTCATTGCAACAGATACATAAGTCAACACTAATAGTTTGACTAACCTGCTCAAGTCATGGTTGTCATAGTTGTAACCACTTTAGGCTTAGAAGTCTTTAAATTAGCCAATGCTTTAGCCATTGTCATGTGATTGTCTGTTAATTCCTTAGCAGCAGCACTAACAGGCTCAACAGTAGTAATAGTTACACTATCAGTAGTAACTAGTGAACTAACAGTAGTAACTGCAGGCTCAGCAGTACTAACTTCAACATCAAGAGCAGGACAAACACCAGTTTTTGCTGGCTTCACAACTACTTCTTCACCACCAAGATCAGCAGTTGTATCCAAAATCAGATCATCATCCAGCCTTTGAGTCTCATCCACCAAAGAAATCTTAGCATCAGCATCAATATCATAAATCATCCCCCCCTGTTTGGATGCATTCTCCTCAGCACCCAAACTAGCTTCCTCTGAAGATTCCACTCTGGTTGCAAAACCAATCTTTCTTAGTCTTTTGAGAACTAAAGGTTTTGACTTTCTCATTTTCTCTAGCTTTTCAACCCTCTTCTTCAAACTTAAAATTTCATTAGCTTGAGCAAGCTTGTCCTTCTCCAAAGCATCAACCTTCCTCTGCAAACTTGTACACAAATCCATCAAATCAGCTAGTTTCAGACTACCCTCTTCACTTCTAGATGGGTTAACACCAGTGAGAGGTGAATCATGGGGTGATGAGTGAGTAGGTTCTTGTTCAGGGGAATTATGCCTCCAATACGTTAGCTTTCGATACCAAATGTTGAATTTCTTCCAATATGCTTCATTTACTTGGTTTGAACTACCCTCATCTTCTGTTGTTTTCCTTTTCTGCTTTTGAATCTTCCCACCTCTGCCTCTCGTATCTTCTTGGTTTTCCGAGGTCTTATTGTTCGTTCGTTTTCCTTTTCCCCCACTTATTTTCATATGGTTGACCTTGTTGTATTTTTTGTTCCTGGTCAATGGATTTAGAGCAAGTGAAGTGGAAATTATTGTTATCCATTTAAACGAATTCTTTTCCTCTGAACGGATGGTTGTATGGTAGATATGTCTGTTGTCCAGCATTAAACTTGCTTGATGAGGCAGAAAGTCTTAACACAGTGCGTTATCTTTCCCACCTACTACACAATCCTTTGAATCCACTGTATGGGAAGCCACATAATGTACCAAGGCATTGGTAATCGTTTGTATCGTCCATAAACACAACGGCACGGCAGATTAAGTTTTCTTTTGTTAGGAAGCTTATAATGTATCAACCCCTGTCATCGAATAAGTATTGCTCATCATAACCAACAGGTTCTAAAAAAATCGATTTATCATTTATAGGTATCCCGATATTAATACCGAACTGCATGATAACACTTCTTTTTAATTATACAACCATAGTGGTAGGTTGCATTTGACAGATAAAACTGGCCATAACCACTGTGTGACTAGTTCCTGAGTGACTGTCAACCACAATCTGCCGAATCATTACTTGACGTTAGATTTATCGGATCTTTAGCAATTTCGGGGAGATATTTTTCATCTATGGTACGCAATGCCTGTGTAATCCTGCGGGGGTGTATGTGTGACGTTTATATAAAATAACACCATGCTGTTATCTCTTGTTACGTGTCATCTTAGATCTTCTTGAAATACTTTGTATCTTAAATAGTTGTTGCAGTCTTGGTATAATTAGAAAGTACAACATTACCTTTGCTGGAATGTTTTCGTACACTTTATGTGTCTTATTATCCACCTTTCATCTTGATATCCCACAAGTTCGAAACGCAGTCAAATCCTTGTCATCCTTCTAGTAAAGAAGGCAGTTGTTGATACATACATGTATCTTTTTGTATCCTGATCCAATCAATTTCATAACTTTTTTAGCTTGATAAGTTTTTACCACCATTTCGTTACCAGCAGGTAGCATCTCTTTTAACAATCCTAGTAATTCAGTAAAGAACTTATCAGAACATCCGTACTTACCCTTCAAGTTGAGTAGTATAACTATTGCGGACAACTTTGTGAAGTCATGACATCCTTCGTAAAGAGGCTTCTCTGCGTCTAATAATAGTTCTTGAAACTTGACAAGGTCATCCTCATCAAAATTATCTTTTGTAGCATTAACCATTTCTACTGTTGCTCGGCTATCTGTTGGAATATCTGAAGCAAAATTCGTGTCGTCAACAAACTCTGTTGTAGCATTAACCGGTTTTGGGGCACTTATTAATGGCTCATCCTTTTCTCCATGTTTATTCTACTTTGTGTAGCTTAGATCAATCCTCATCTTCTACAAGATGTTGTTTAATCAATAAACGCTGCTACTCCATTAATATAAGATCTGTTGGTCTTATTAGCTCCCATCCAAGACTTGTCCATGTTTATAAATATGTCACACAGCAAGAATTAGAGAAAATTAAAATGACATAAAAAATTTAAATCAGGGTTTGAAACCTGTATACTCTTGCCGCCATGTTTTTTTTTTGGTAAAGGGTTTTTGTGAGGTGTGTTTGTTTTTTTTTTGCTAAAGGGTTTTTTGATTTAAGGTTTATGATTTTTGGGAGTGTGGGAGGATTCAAAAATGTTTTTGAGGTTTAGTGCAAACCCAAAGCCAAACCCAAACCCAAAGCAAAAGTGTTTACATGCTGATAAGGGGTGTTTGGTTTAACTCGGAAAAAAAACAAGAAATAAAAAAGGATGTTACACCCCAGCGAGAATCGAACCCGCGATCTCCCTTACGGAAGTCAAGCGGGTTACCATCTTGCCAGAGTAACCTATTCGTTAATGTTATGCATTTCTTTTTTAATATAGAAGTTTATGCTTCATTGTTTTTGGCTAGTAGCTTAAATAGTGCTTATAGAAACTGCTTATGAGTGCTTATAGAAACTGCTTATTAAACCGTGGCTTTTTCTCCCTCTGCTTATTTTCAACTTGTTTCACTTTTAAAATTTCGAATTTAGCAAAACAAAATAAGTTGTAGCTTATTTGGTTTAAAGCTATTTTAAATTTGTTTCACTAAATAAGTTGTAGCTTATTAAACCATCTTCGTTCTTTTTCGAGCGATTTTGACCGATTTCCATTATTTTTGATCGTTTTCGAGCGACTTCGACCGATTTCGATCGTTTTCAACCGATTTTGACCGTTTTGACAGCTTTGATCCGATTTCAACACTTTTGAACTTTCTCGGCCAATTTCGATTGTTTTTGTTCGTTATCGACTGATTTAAACCGTTTTCGTTCATTTTTTTCTTGATTTCAACTGTTTTTATACGTCTGGGACCGTTCTTGTCCATTGTCTAACGTTTTCTTAAAATTTTCTTATTTTTCATTTGTTGTGTATGTTTTTGTACGCTTAAATAAGTTTTTTAACATTTTCAAATGCTTATCCGTTTTATATGTTCTAGTACTTTTTATAAGAATGTATAAAAACGTATGAAGGAGTGTAAAATGGTACAAAATGTACGAAAGCGAACACAACGTAGGAAAACAAAGAAAAATGGAGAAAGACATATGAAAATGAAAAAAATGTACAAAATTGTACAAAAAATGTAAAAAACGTTCTATAACGTTTTAATACGGAGGAAAATGTTCAAATAAGCTTGAAAACGTAGGAAAACGAGCTAAAATTGCCAAAAACGATCAAAAATGGATAAAATCGGTCGAAAAGGTCAAAATCGATCAAACACGGTCGAAATCGGTCGAAGTCGGTCTAATTCCGTCGAAATCTGTCGAAAACGGTCAAAATCGGTCAAAAACTAGCGAAATCGATTGAAAACGGTTGAAAACGGTCAAAAACGGACGAAAACCGTTACAAACGGATGAAAACGTAAAAAAGTACAAAACGTATAAAAATATTGTATAGTATTTGTCTTAGTTTACAAAACCTAATGCACATGACCCATGACCCATGTGAATTAGCCATTATCACCAGTCATGCATGGGTTCCATTACACTATAAGCCACTACAACCCAATGCACATGACCCATGACCCATGTTAATTACCCATTTTCGATCACCAATCATGTATTGGTCGATAACATGACACTATAAGCCACTACAATCCAATGCACATGACCCATGACCCATGTTAATTACCCATTGTCACCAGTCATGGATGTCTTATAACATGACACTCTAAGCAACTATAATCCAATGCATATGACCCATATGATGTCAAATACCCATTAATGAATGTGACCAGTGATAACCTAATTCACATGACCCATGACCCATGTGAATTAGCCATTATCACCAGTCATGCATGGGTTGCACCGTCTTGGTAGGTGTGCATATTATAGTTATAGTGTGAAGGTTTTATGAATTGTATTGAAGTTATTAAAGATGTGCACGTTAATTTTGACATTTGAGGAGGTCATGAAATCCGTAACGCATATGTCTTAGTCTGAACACTGTGTGAAACTGTCTTTAGGGTAGCATTAGATAAGTTGGGCACGGTAACCCGACCCTTGTGCATTATGTTTAATGGTCAACGGTAAGTTCAATTCATAGAATGGTTAGTACGAATGTTTTTTTTAAATGCTTTTCCGGGGAATGCCAAACATTATGTTTGTAGGTTGCTAATGGAAGCCATGTTTTAGTTTAGGGGCGTCTACTCTTAAAATGTAAATGCTTTGGGTTTAGTTAGTGCTAGTTTAAAAGAAGGAGGGCTTAGTTTGGCATTTTTTAAACATTAGGTCTTCTAGTTTCATACTTAGTTCTCCTCTCTTTGAGTTAGATTTTGTTGTCGTTTGTTTCTGCAGTTACGCCGCCTGAACCTCAAGCGTCATGATGCTTCAATTGACCTTTCTCCACCACACGGTTCAAATGCCTATTCTACACCATACAAATCCCCTATATATATCAACGTTTTTAGGCTTCATTGATCATTATCCTTACAACTCTTGTTCAACCTCTTCTTATAAATCTTTTAACAATATCTAATTTTACCCACTTTGATTATCAATGGCAGCACCAGGAGGAGAAAACCAAATCGCTAGGCTTGTTATTGATGACCTAATTGAGTTTAGCGGGGAGACCTCTGTTGATGGTTACATGAGTTTCTTTAAGTCTCAGCAAATTGCCGAGATCCTTGGTTTTATAAACCGGATGCGCGAAGAGGCCAACACAGCCAGGAATTTGGTTGGGCAGCTTAATGCTTTAATTGCTGAGATGGAAGCTCTTGAAGATCAGGGAGAGCTTTTTGACACTTTGATGGATCTTAGGGACGATAGGGAGGCTGCGCGGACTAAGCTGCAGGGGTTGAATGAGCTTATTACTCAAGCTGAGCAGGAGATCGAGACAAAGGAAGCACAAATTCAGGCGATGAATGGTTAAAGGATTGTTGGCTAAGGAATGGGATGGTTTCTTTTGCTCTAGTGTCATCTTTTTATGTTTAATGTCTCTTTTGAATGGTTAGTTTCTGGCTATGTTTTTTATGTATATTAAGAATGGAAGATGTATGGATATTTTGTTGTTTAATCTAAATGAATGAAAGTTATGACAGTTATTAGTAATGTGTTTGATCGTTTGTTTCATCTTTTTTAAATGTTGTTTTACATTTAGGAATTGGTTATGGTGTTTGAGTTCAAATATGCACTGGTAATGTATTATTGTAGGTTTGATGTTGATCCAATGACAGTAGTGCATTCCATGTGTCGTGTTCAATGTTGAGCCATGGCTATGCAGGTCAGAAGTTAATGTGTATTCTAATGATAGCTGGATTTAGAAAGCTTTATTGAGCCTTAGGGAGAAGGCCAGGAAGCATATTGAGTATAAGATTGGCAATGGAGAATGGATCTCTGTGTGGCATGACAAATGGTGTGGTATTGGTCCTCTTACTTAATTTGTCACCAACAGAGATATATATGATGCTAGATTCAATAATAAAGCATCCCTTGCAGAAATGATTAATAATGACAAATAGAAGTGGCATAATGAATGGAAAGATGTTTTCCCCGAGCTCATTAGTATTTCTGTCCCTTCCTGTAGTATTCATAAGGATAAGGCTATTTGGAGATGCAATAATGGTTCCTTAAAAGATTATTCTACAAAGCAAGTATGGGGGGATTATAAAGTTCAACATCCTAAAGTTGATTGGAGAAGCTTGGTCTGGTTCTCTCAGAATATTCCAAGTCATGCTTTTGTTCTATGGATGGCTATTCAAAAGAGACTTATGACTCAAGACAGAATTTACCAATGGAACAAGGATAATTCTATGAAGTGCTGTTTATGCAGCTCTTGTATGGATTCTCATGATCACTTGTTTTTTCAATTCTCTTTGTCTTCTGCAAGTTGGCTCATTGTGAAAGGAAAGAACTATATTGATAATTTGAATTAGAGACAATTCTCTAATGAAAAAAGATCCGCAGTTATTGATCAGACTTGATTATACCCTTTGTAAATATAAATATAAATATAAATATAAATATAAATATAATAAAATACTTATAAATATAAGGATAGGAATCAAAAATCTCTCAATGTAGTAAACCGAAAGTATGATTCCCGGGTCGTTATCCTCAATGAGGAATGCAATTGAAAGTCGAAAGGCGTTTTGATAATCGACGCTTGAATGAAACAAGATTTATGATTGGTTATCTAAAACTACGGGAGGATTAAGGTAAACACTTAAAAATAATTAAGGGAAAACAAATTTTAACTAAAAACGCAAACTAGGAATCCTAAACAGGACCTTAAAAATCAACTAAGGCAAAAATTAACCCTAAAAATGCAAATTTAGCTTCTAAACCTCTAAGATGACAAAAGAAAATTTTCTAAAAAGATTTATATTTTTTTGACTTTTTTATAATTTTTTATGAATTAAAACCTATTTAATCTATTTAAAATCCTAGAAAATGAGAAATTAATTCCTAAAATTTCAAAAAAAAATGATTTTCTACTTTAGAAAAGTCTAAAATGTGATAAAAACTAAAAAAAATATTTTTCACTACTTTTTATATTTAAAAATTGTTTCCTAAAAATAAATTAAAAAGCTAAAAATGAAATTTAAAATCTAAAAATGATAAAAAAAGATTTTAAACTTTGTAAACCTAAAACTATTTATTCTAAATCTAAAAACTATTTTTTTGTA
>BQNB010022030.1:6806-50645 GCA_026074375.1 Tanacetum coccineum | reverse complement strand
GTATGTATATATATATATATATATATATATATTTAACTTTCCTAAGACATTGTGAGTGGCACAATGGTCTCGTTTATTTCTAAACATCGTGAGTAATACGATGATTTAAAACTTTTCGTGACTTTACATTATATCGTTTTGCGTAATTTTGGAAACCCGTTGCAGTCTGTCGACCCCACTGATCATCCTACTATTCGACTCTGGAGACGACTTTGAACACCCGCCCCATACTGTTGAAACACCTACGTCATCTCGTCACGTCTCAACTCTTCTTACTTCTTGTAACTTCTAGAAACATGCCGATTAACTCGCACACAACTTTAACCCATCACCTCATAACATTCCATTTCTTTTTGGAAACACGACTTCTGAAATTCGACTTATTTTATTTCGTTTAATCCGTTCGATATTGAAGAAAATACCAACAACGAGAAAAGGAATGAGTTCCACAAGGATCGAGTGTATTATAACCCAACGAATTGGTAATGCTATTAAAGCTATTGCTGTTTGTAAGGAAAGAATCCACTTGGCTTGCAACTAAATGGATTAGGTCGTACGTTAGGAAACCAAAGTGATAAGGAATGCCAACAACGAAATAAATAACAAAAGTTCGTGAGAGCTTACATTGCTAGACCAAAATAACAAAAACTGGATATGTAGGAAAGTAACCCTTCTACAATAAGCGTAAGTTGCGCCACCCTGGGCCATACATTGATGAGTGAAATAACTGCAAGAGAGTTGACCGTCTCCGGTGTAGTATGTCGTATACTCAAAAGGATTAGTAAGACCGAGTTCCTCACCCTGGGGAGCTCTGATATTGTTCGTCAAAAAGAAGGATGGATCCTTCAGGATGTACATCGACAGTCGAGAATTGAACAAGCTAACCGTGAAGAAACGTTACCGTTACCTAGCATAGATGACCTTTTAGATCAACTATGAGGATCTAACGTTTACTCGAAAATAGACCTAAAGACTAGTGACCACTATTTAGAGTTCGAGAAAAGGATATTCTAAGACCACATTTAGGCCCCGTTATGAACATTTCAAGTTTCAAGTCATGCCATTTAGTTTGAACAACACACCAGAGGCATTCATGGATCTCATAAGTCGGGTGTACAAACCATACTTGGATAAGTTCATCGATGATATCTCTATTTGCTCAAGCAGAAATGAGGAGCACAAGGAACACCTTAGGCATACCTTAGAAACGTTTAAGAATAATAAATTGTACGCCAAATTCTCTAAGTGTGAATTTTGGTCCCTCGGAAGTGAAATTTCTTGACCATGTTGTTGATAGTTAATACATTCAATGAGGTTCCGCCAAGATTGAGTCAATTAAGGATTAGGCAACGCCTACAAACCCCAACCTAGACACAAAAATTCTTAGGTCCTGTCGGTTACTATCGATAATTTATCGAAGGTTTCTCTAGGATATAGAAACCTCTAACCAAACTGACTTAGGGAAAATGTGAAATACCAATGGGTAGAGAAATAAGAAGAAGCCTTTCAACTAGTAACGTAGAAACTTGGAGTACACCGACTTTTAGTATTTCCCAATGGATTAGGAAACTTCGTGGTTTACTATAACGCCTCGCATAATGGATTAAGCGTTATAATAATGCACAAGGAGAAGGTAATAGCTTACAACCCTCGACATCTAGAAGTTTTTGAGCAGAACTACCCAACACCCGACCTAGAAATAGGAGAAATAATGTTTAGTTTCAAGATTTAGGAACGCTACCTGTATGGCATAAAGCTAACCATGTTTACAACCCATAAGAGCTTACAACACATTCTAGATCAAAGGGAAATGAACATGAGACCACGTAGATTGTTAAAATTACCCAGTAATTACAATGGAGAGACTCGATACCGCCTTGGAAAAGCAAACGTAGTAGCAGAACGGAGCACGCTAAGCCTCTCAGGGTGAGAGCCTTAGTGATGACTATTAATTCAAACCTACCACTACAGATTCACAAAACACAAGTAGAATCTCTCAAGACAAAGAACGTTAAGGATGAGAACCTTCATGGAATAGACAATAAGTTTGAGAATCGTCTTGATGGAACTCTCTACATTATGAGGAGGAGTTGGTTACTACGTATTAGAGACTTAGGAGAATTGATCAAGCATGAGACACACAAATCTAGCTATTTCATCCACCCTGGATCGGATAAGATATATCATAATCTTAAGCGGTTGTACCAATGGCCCAAACATAGAAGCATGCATCACCACCATAAATACCCCATTGGAAATGGGAAAACATAGCCATGGATTTTATCACAAGGCTACCAAGAACAACAGGCAGTTATGACACGATTTGGGTAATCATGATCATCAAAAGAGTTATGCTGACGTAAGACACAAACCCTTAGAATTTCATGTTGAAGGTGTCTCCGTGGAAAGGAGTGATACGTTTTAGCAAACGGGGAAAGCTGAGCCCTAGTTATATTGGACCTTTTAAGATTCCAGCTAAAGTAGGAACCATCGCTTATCGACTTGAACCCCCAAAACAACTAAGCAGAGTCTATAGCACCTTTCACATGTCAAGCCTGAAGAAATGCTTATCCGAGCGAAACACTCGCCTTTCCGCTAAATGAGATTTAAGTCAACTACAAGCTCTATTTCATCAAGGAAACGGTTGAGATTATGGACCAAAATCCAAACGATTGAGGCAAAGTCGGTTTCCTATCGTCAAGGTATGCTAGAACTTTAGGAGGGGTCCTGAGTTCACCTAGGAACGTGAAGACCAAATGCAAAAGAAATACCCGCACCTTTTTACCAACTCTGCACCCGCGTCAGAGGTTACGTACTAAGCTTTGAGGACAAAACTTCTTTAACAGGGAAAGAATGTGACACCCTGAGAATTTCCGTTTAATAATTTAGCCGTTTCCGTTTAGTAATTTGAATTTTTAAAAGTTTCGTTAAGCCTTACCAGTTAACCGGGAAGTTGTTCCGTGATTATCTGAGAATCGTCACCGGGAGCGAACCGGGACACCAAACGCTGTAATATTTTGGTAATAGCCACGTTTTTTATGTTTTAAGGCAATGTTTAAAATTTCGTAATTTTCCGTGATACCGTTACTCGTTTCGTTATGTACGTGATGCGTGTTTTAATTTATGCATATGCATGTGCATGCAAAGGCCTTGGAAATTAATTCATAAATGAGCACTAGTGAACCTAGAATATTGGAAACCATTCTTGGCCCCCCTTGCCTTGTTCATAACCGGATATGCATGTATGCATGCATAGGATTCAAATTTTGAAAATCAAATTCACTAGACATGGTAGCTTGAATTAAGGATAGGACATGTACTAGGATTAATGTGATAGGAGGATCATTTTGGTCCCCTATTTTTGTCCCCTAACCGATTGGCACACACAAGGTGTGTGTGTGTATAATCCTTGTATACAAATCATTTACTTCTCATTCATTCTCATTAGTTCCTTTCACATCACACTAAATTCATTTCTCGTGTGCCTCTCTGCTAAACCACCCGGCACACACATAAACTATCATTACCATACATTTTTCCACTTTAATCAATTTACATTTTGAATATCTCAAGTAGAAAGCATAAAGAACGACCTCTAAGGGTACGTTTGAAAAATAAACACCGTTGCATAAATTTAAAATATTAATAAGTTTTACATTGATCAAATTTAAAAGGTTTAAGAGTTAAAAATGCGGAAGCTTAAATAAGTTCTACAACGATATTTAAAGACATAGATAGATTTCTGATAAACCGGTCCAGGCAAATAGACTTCACATAAGTCAAGCAACGACATCCATGCTAAGCACCTGAGAAAAACATGCTTAAAACGTCAACATAAAGTTGGTGAATTCATAGGTTTAGTTCAAACGTTGTTATAGTGGACCACAAGATATTAAAGCGTATGTGACAGTCATAGGAGATACAACTTCACATAAAAAGGTATTTACGTTGCTCTAAGCTCATGACACTGAAGCTAATAATGAAAGATAACATGTACATTGCTATAAGTATTTGCTTGCCCTTCCAGGTGTCCGACCAAAGATCACCTAACCAGTTTCGACATGACATATATCTGTTTATCGGGAGCCCCGTGGGTAGTGAGCGCTACTCACCCGGATAGGGATAATTAGTCCTAATAGATCTATTTATTCACTCGCGCTCCCTTAACCGGTCCTCCGGTCAAGAAATTGACAGTTCATGATTGTTCGGGCAATAGTGGTCTAAACGCTACTTAGGCAACACGTAAATACGGAAATCTCACGTATAGTACTTGTGTCCAGTTTTAAAAACAAGCAATGTTTCTCACCCCCAAGTTATAAAATATTTATTCAAAACTAGTAAAAGAGTGGGGCTATGAACTCACCTTATGCGAGTTGTGGATCAAAAGAAATCAATCAAGTGAAAACGAATCTCACGGTCCTAGCGACAACCTAGCATATAGTTGTCGTTTAAGAATAATGTATAACTAATAACCCTTAACGTAAGAGCTGATAATCCGAGCATGAGTAGACACGACGTATCCTTTTCAAAACGTACTTTCGAAAGTTATAAGTTTTGACAAGTCTCGACACTTCAAAACATCTTAGAAAATATTTCGTCTTTTAGTGTATTTTGTCTTTTAGTGTATTTTGTCTTTTAGTGTATTTCGTCTTTTAGTGTATTTCATCTTTTAGTGTATTTTGTCTTTTAGTGTATTTTGTCTTTTAGTGTATTTCGTCTTTTAGTGTATTTTGTCTTTTAGTGTATTTCGTCTTTTAGTGTATTTCATCTTTTAGTGTATTTCGTCTTTTAGTGTATTTTGTCTCTTAGTGTATTTCGTCTTTTAGTGTCCCGACACATCAACGTTGACTCGATAACTAAAAATGTTGACCTAAACTCGACACTTACGTTTTTCTACATTTTATCATAAGTTTGATAATAAAAGTATATTTTCGACGCTTTTATAAAGTTTACGAAATTTCGGCATGACCTTTCTAAAAATATCGACTTTCCATTTTTATCAACCTCGACTCGTGAAAATATCCGTTTTACAAAGTACATCTTTTATTGACTCGAAAGAATATCCGATCTATTTTCGACAACACCTCAAATATCGCAACAAATCCAACATCTAACTTAATCTCTTCGCCAACAATATTTAAACTTAATATACGATAAATCTTAAATAAACGATATAGCCGTAGTGATAACAATATATATATCAAAATAGTCACAACGAACTTTTATGCACAAAAGTACAACTACTTTTTATGTTCTTCCATTTATAAACAAAAATATTAAACTTTGAGACTTGTAGTTTTATAGAAAACTAGATAATGATTTTCACAATGATCCGCTTTGTACACCTTGTTCGGAATGATCATACGAATGCAAAAGTACAACTTATTTATGAAAAAGTAAAGATGACTTACAAAGGAAACACGACGAAAGGTGAATAGAAACTAAGAACAACCCAATCGTTGTTTTATAAAATACCCGGATGAAATAACAATCAACACGAACAATATATCTTCGAGTGGATGATCAAAGATTAAAAACAAATGGGTTTGTGTGTGTTTGGTGGTTCGGCAAAGAGAGAAAAAGAAAGAAAGAGTAGTGTGTGTTTTTCTTTGGTGAGAAATGGTTAAGAAATGAACTTGTACACATGAATATAACTAGCAAAAATCACACACAAGGTGCTAGTGTGTGTGTGTACCGGCGATGGGACAAGAGAGCCAAAGGGGACCAAAATGATCCTCAAAACACAAGTTTACATGGTACAAGGTTGTTCCAAATAAGATGGAAGTTTGTCTAGGCATTTCATTTCAAAATTTTGGATCCTATGCATGTATATGTATGTATATTCGGTTGGAATGAGACCAAGGGGGGACCAAAAGTAATTTCTCACATTCTAGGATCACCAGTGCTAGTTGATGAATTAATTTCCAATCATTCATGCACAACAAAGTGTAGTTAAATTCCACGGATCACGTAAATAACGAAACGAGTAACGGCATCATGAAAAATTACGAAATTTTAAACATTGCCTTAAAACATAAAAACATGGCTATTGCCAAAATACTACAACATTTGGTGTCCCGGTTCGCTCCCGGCGACGATTCTCAGATAATAACGAAATAACTTCCCGGTTAAACGGTAAAGCTAAACGAAACATTTAAAAATTCAAATTACTACACGGAAACGGTTAACTTATTGAACAGAAATTCTCGGGTTGTCATATTCTTTCCCCGTTAAAGAAGCTTTGTCCTCAAAGCTTAGGACACAACATCTGCGGCGGGTGCAGAGTTGGTGAAAAGGTGCGGGTATTTCTTTTGCATTTTGTCTTCACGCTCCCAGGTGAACTCAGGACCTCTTCTGGAGTTCCAGCGCACTTTGACAATCGGAATACGGCTCTGCTTCAGACGCTTGACCTCACGGTCCATATTCTCGACAGGTTCTTCAATGAAATTCAATTTGTCGTCAACTTGGATCTCATCCAATGGTATAGCAAGTGGTTCATTAGCCCTGCATTTCTTCAATTTCGAGACGTGAAACGTACTATAAACTCTACTCAACTTCTTTGGAAGTTCTAGACGATAGGCAACGGTTTCTACTTTGGCAATGATCTTAAAAGGTCCAATATAACGAGGGTTCAGCTTTTCCCGTTTGCCAAAATGTATCACTCCTTTCCAAGGAGACACTTTCAACATGACCTTATCTCCAACTTGAAATTCAAGAGGTTTTCGTCTTACATCGGCATAGCTCTTTTGACGATCACAGGCGGCTTGGATATGGCTCTTGATTTGAACTATTCTCTCGGTTGTCTCGTGGATGATCTCTGGGCCAGTGAGCTGACTGTCCCCAACTTCAGCCCAGCAGATGGGTAATCGACACTTGCGCCTATACAACGTCTCAAATGGAGCAGCCTTAATGCTCGTATGGTAACTGTTGTTATACGAAAATTCTACCAACGATAAGTGTTTATCCCAACCTTTTCTAAAGTCGAGTACACAGGCACGTACCATATCCTCTAACGTTTGAATGGTTCTCTCACTCTGACCATCGTTCTTTAGGTGGTAGGCTGTACTCATATCCAATCGAGTAACTAATGCTTTATGTAGAGACTTTTAAAAATGTGAAGTAAATTTTCCATCGCGATCAGAGATGATCGAAACCGGTACTCCATGCTTTGAGACTACTTCCTTCAAGTATTGTCTCGTCAATTTTTCTAATGTGTCATCTTCTCTCATAGGCAAGAAATGAGCAGATTTAGTGAGACGATCAACGATTACCCAAATCGTGTCTTACCTAGCCGCTGTCCTCGGCAATTTAGTCACAAAGTCCATTGTTATGTTCTCCTATTTCCATTGTGGGATCTCTGGCTGAACCAACAAACCAGATGGTTTATGATATTCTATCATAACCTTTGCACATGTTAAACACTTGCTGACATAAGTGGCAATTTTTGCTTTTATGTTAAGCCATCAATATAACTTCTTCAAGTCCTGATACATCTTATCCGATCCAGGGTGGATGGAATACTTTGACTTATGCGACTCATGCATAATCAATGCCCTTAAATCACCAAGACACAGAATCTAACTTTGATTGTTTAAGCATAACGTTCCGTTAGCGCGAGGTTCTAACTATCATGCTACGCAAATCTTCGTTGATGAAGTTCTCTTCCTTTCTGGCTTCTGATTGAGCACTCAAAATCTGCTTAGGAAGGTTTAACCCTATAGTCATAACCAAGGCTCGAACTCGTAGCGGCTTGCTTCTTTCCTTTCGACTCAAGGCATCAGCCACCATGTTCGCCTTTCCTGGATGATATCGAATCTTACAGTCGTAGTCGCTCAACAATTCTAACCAACGTCTTTGCCTCATATTTAGCTCCTTCTGGTCGAGAATGTGCTGCAAACTCTTATGATCAGTGAACACAACGCACTTGGTACCGTACAGATAATGTCTCCACATTTTCAGGGCAAACACTACTGCACCAAGCTCTAGGTCGTGTATGGTATAGTTCTTCTCATGAACCTTAAGTTGGCAGGATGCGTAAGCTATGACCTTCTCTCTCTGTATCAAAACCGCGCCCAACCCTTTATGCGGAGCATCGCAATATACTACGAAGTTCTCACTTCCCTCTAGTAAAGCTAAAATCGGCGCACTACACAACTTTTGCTTCAACAACTAGAATGCAGCTTCTGCCTTCTCTCCCTATTCAAACTTCATGCTCTTCTGAGTCAGTTTCGTCATAGGTCTAGCGATTTTTGAAAAGCCTTCGCTAAATCGTCGGTAGTAACCGGCCAAACCTAGAAATTGACAAATTTTGGTGGGTGTCTTAGGCGATGCCCAATCCTTGATTGCCTTAATCTTTGCGGGATCAACGTAAATGCCTTCACTATCAATCACGTGACCAAGAAATTATACCTTCGACAGCCAAAACTCACACTTTGAGAACTTGGCGTATAATTCTTCTTTCTTTAATAAATTCAAGATCAACTTAAGATGTCCTTCATGCTCATTTCTGCTTTTGGAGTAGATCAAAATATCATCGATGAATACAATCACGAATCTATCCAGATACTGTTTGCACACCCTATTTATCAAGTCCATAAAAACTGCTGGTGCGTTAGTCAAACCAAACGGCATTACTTGGAACTCGTAGTGACCATAGCGAGTCCTAAATGCTGTCTTTGAAATGTCTTCTTCACGAACTCTGAGTTGATGATAACCAGATCTCAGGTCGATCTTAAAGTAGACTCTTAACCCTTGCAATTGATCAAACAGATCATCGATCCTCGAAAGTGGGTATCGGTTCTTCATAGTAAGCTTGTTTAGTTCATGATAGTCGATAGACATCCAAAAAAACCATCTTTCTTCTTGACAAACAAAACTGGTGCTCCCCAAGGTGAGGAACTCGGCCTTATAAATCCTCTGTCAAAAAGTTCTTGCAACTGAGTAAACAACTCTTGCATTTCGGTTGGTGCTAATCGATACGGTGCTCGTGCTACAAGGGCAGCACCAGGGACTAAGTCGATTTGAAATTCAACTTGTCGAGCATGCAGTAATCCAGGCAAATCTTCTGGAAAGACTTCCAGAAATTCTCGTACGATCGGTACGTCCTCAAGTCGCCTCTCCTCCGACTTATCCTCAGCTTTCTTGGATGTAACCTGCGCTAGATAAACTTGACATCCTTTCTCAATATACTTTTGGGTCTTCGTGCACGATATGATATTCAACTTACTTCCGCTGTCGCAATTATCACCTTGGATTATCAACACCTCATTTCCATAAGAAATACGAACAACCTTCTCGTCACAAACGATTAACGCGTGGTACTTCGCCAACCAATCCATACCAATGGTGACGTCAAAACTACTAAGCTCTACAGGCATTAGATCTATGTCAAACGGATGACCTAATAATCCTAACGTGTAACCTCTAAGAACGATATTTGTTTCTGAAATTCTTCTATCGGCAAGTTCTACGGCATAACTAGTGTCTAAAGTGGTTGGTGCAACATCAAGCAAAGTACTAAAGGTAGTCGACACAAAACTTCTATCGATACCCGAATCGAATAACATAGAAGCATAACAGTTATTAAGAAGAAACATACACGTGACAACATTGGAATCAGGGTTAGTTCCTCCTCCACCAATGGCGTAAGCTTTCGTCGTAGCTTCGTTACCTCCAGTCTAGTTTCCAGTCTTGTTTCTTGTCTGGTTTCCACAGTTCTGATTCCTCAACTTAGGACAATCCCTCCTGAAATGTTCTGGTCTTCCACACTCATAACAAATAATACCCTGCTGATTCCCAACTGGAGCCCTCTGAGTGTTTGGGGCAATAGTAGCCCTACAATCCCTAGTTTGATGTCCAACCTTCTTACAGTTTCCACACCTTATAGTATACAACCCTTTATGGTGTATCCTGCACTTATTGCAGTAGGGTAGTGGCCCAGCATACCCCTTTCTTTCATTGTTCCCAGCCGTATAAGCTCTGGCCACATTCTGCCCACTATTATTTTGCCTTTTGAACGGCGGTTGCTGTCCACGGTTATCCCTTAGGTTACTTTCCATCCTCCTCTTATTCTCAGCACTTCTTGCTGCATAACCCTAGACCTTCTTGTCTATCAATTGGTTAGCAATGTGTATAGCATCTTGGAGTCTGGCTAGATTTGCAGCAATCACATTCCCTTGAATGTTGTCCGGTAAACCTCCAATAAACCTTTCCACTCTATCTTCTTCATCAGGGACCATTCTAGTGCACAACAAAATCAACTCCTGAAACCTTTGAGTGTAAGCAGTCAAGTCGTTTCCTTTCACGGTCAGTCCAGATTCTACAATGTCAGCTCCATCTTCTGGATTATCATTCTAGGACAGTATACACTTCTGTCATCAACTCATTCAGTTAACCCAATTCATGCATAATGCAGCGCTCAACACCATGGTTCTCATATGAGAGTTCCACAGTCCAAGCCCAGTCCTGCAAGATGTGCATGTAGCATATTATCACTTGATACTCTCGGTGGATAATTGACTGATATTGAACCCAGTCACCATCTTCTCAAATCTCCAGATCAATCAACAACATCTTTGGTTCCCGAGAAATTTTATGGCTTACACTTCAAAAAGTCTTGGAAAGTGCACTCTCGAGCCACTGGCATGAAACCTTCATAATTCATGCCATGGTTTCCATTCCTGTGTCCATTTCCTCCATTTCTATTTTCTCCATTTCCTCCATTTCCATTTCCTCCATTTCCATTTCCTCCATTTCCATTTCCTCCGTTACCTCCATTTCTACCTTCTTGTTCATCCCTATTCTCATTCATGGGTTCAAGGTTCATCGCGGCTTCACGAGCCTCCATCTCTTTAGCTACTCGAGCTGTTAACAATTCTTCAACTTCCTTTTCCTCCTCGTGAGTCATACGGAGATGCTCCGGAATCCTGTGTGTTAGGCAACTTACCTACAACACAACAATATAAACGCTTTGGATAAGATTTCCTAGTGATAGTGACATTGCTAACAGGGTTAAATAAAATTTACGGTTAAATTCACATAGAAAATACATGATCGAAATACATATCCATGGAAACCCTATAATGCATGATGCACATAGCATAAGTAAATCAATTTATGACATCATATCATAGATAAATATCAATTTCATATCATCGAACATTAGTGATTACATCACAACGTTTCAAAATACAGAAAATACGAGTTCTAACACTACGGTCATTAACACTAAATCGAGCTACGACCAATGCTTGTAATACAAACGAACAACTCATACCACGTGACCGGTAGCACCCACGTGCTTCCTAGCACAGTATTACAAAACGGCCTCAAGTCTGCCAACCCTCACTCGGTCATAAAATCAAAGTCGTCGCATCTGCCTCAACTCTCTCTGCATACGTGACATGCCGCGCTAGAGTTGGTCACTCTCTAACTCTCAACCCTCAACGTGCCTCTAAGCCTCCTGTATCCCTCTTCCAACTCAGCAACCTCTTAGTCAAAGCAGTGGCTGCGACTCAAAACCCCAACAATCCTATGTCCCTGCTCTCTTTGAACTCCCCCAATAGCCTGTATACGATGGACTGGGATAGCCTGAGTGTGATCATGGAACCTCTACTATGAACCAAATCTTCCCAATGCTCATAATTAAACACTACTGCAGCCGTCCTGAGCAGGCTCAGGAATATCCTCTGGCATCGCAGGATGCGTAACCCTCTCAACTCTTGACCTCGAACTGGGCCTCTTCATAACCCTCTCTTCTCACTCGATCAACAACCTTACTACAACTCTAAGCATCCAATCCCTCTATCCCCGTAAGAGCATGCAGCGTAAGCAATACAACGTCAACTCCGCCTGAACTCTGGATTCAATTATCTTATCTAGAGTGAGCTCATCACTAACCCTGACAATAGCATCATCCCTCAAACTAATCTCTCTAGGATCAACCTCTACATCTAGGTAGGTGACTTGTGCGATTCTCCAAGAATCAAACTTGTGTCAACTGGAAAGAAACAATGGTTCGGTTCTGTGTGAATCAATCTTGTTCCAGTATAAGAATTGACGATTATTGATCATTTGACAAACAATCAAAACTCTCGAAGTGTTACAAAATTCTTTCATAAGAAACACTTAGACTGTCTTTTCAAATCAATTTTCTCTTTATTACTAACTGTTTCATTACAGGATATCTTAAAGATGGAGATGGAGATGGAAATTCCCAGTACCTGAGATGCCAAGTAAATAACCGAATGCCAAGACACGACCTACACTTGTTATGATGTTATCAAAGACCTTATAAAGGTGTCAAAGCTTCCGCAAACTCTGATGTCATGTATTCATTCACAAGTGCACAAGATGGCGATCCATTACAAGATGATGTAAGATTATGTTTGGGCAATGATCTCAAGAAAGCTCAAGATCACAGTCAAAGACAAGCGTAAGATGAATCAAGAGATCAAATGTCTACGAGCTAAAGACTGAAGTGATTAAAGTTTGGTATTTTCAGGGTGACCTCCCTTAGGGGGAGATTGTTAGATATTAGAAAAAGACTCGGTCACCCCTTGTATTTTACTGTTTAATATAGCTAGTAGTTTAATAGTCAATAGTACGTTTTTCGATTTTAAGTTGGGTACGAATACCCGATATATTGTATGTACTATAGATATAGCCTCTTCCAACTTTGGAAGAGTTAAGCTAGTCATAACTCATTTTATAAAAGAAAACACTTTCTCTCTCTAAACATACTCTCTCTAGTGTTTCTCTCTCTAGAAACTAGCCCGATCCAAGAATCGAACCCGTGTTATGATATAGGATATACCACATATCCTCTGATGAATCCGAAGAAATCGAGATAACTGAAATAGTCATAACCTGCACAAGCAAAGTTCATATAAATCATCTTTATATCAACCATGCATGATGCAAAAAATACGAATGGGTGAATGGGTAATTGGATGAATGCAAAATGAATGAATGAATGAGTCATCGAACACGTCATGATAGGATGAAATAAGAAATACTTAGAAATATTAGATATACTTAGTATTTAATACGTATATATTATTTACGTAGTACTTAGTTATGTATACGTACTATGTAAGATCACGTAAGGCACATAATCACGTAGGATCACATACTGGTTATAGTCCAGACCTAGTTTATACTACCTAGTTCTCTATAACCTTGGCTCTTGATACCAAACTGTCACACCCCCAGACGGGGCCTGGACGAAATACATGTCCGAAGGCGTGACTTTATTGAGCATCTCAAGTACAAAGCATAAAGAACGACCTCTAAGGGTTCGTTTTGAAAAATAAACACCGTTGCAGAGTTTTAAACTAATAATAATAAGTTTTACATCGATTATATTTAAGAGATTCAAAGTTAAAATGCGAAAGCTTAAATAAGTTCAACAACGGTATTTAAAGACATAGATAAATCTCTGGTAAACCGGTACAGGCAAATAGACTTCACATAAGTCAATCAACAGCATCCATGCTAAGCACCTGAGAAAAACATGCTTAAAACGTCAACATAAAGTTGAGTGAATTCATAGGTTTAGTTCAAACGTTATTATAGTGGACCACAAGATATCAACACGTATGCGACAGTTATAACAAATACAACTTCACATAAAAAGTATTTATGTTGCACTAAGCTCATGACACTGAAGCTAATTACGCATGTTAGCATGTACATTGCTATAAGTATTTGTGTGCCCTTCCAGGTGTCCGACCAAAGACAACCTAACCAGTACGACATGACATATATCCGTTTATCGGGCGCCCCGTGGGTAGTGAGCGCTACTCACCCGGATAGGGATAATTAGTCCCAATAGATCTATTTATTCATTCGCGCTCCCTCGACCGGTCCTCCAGTCAAGAGATTGACAGTTCATGATAGTTCGGGCAGTAGTGGTCTAACAGCTACTTAGGCAACACGTAAACAGGGAAAATCTCACGTAAAGTACTTGTGTCCAGTTTTAAAAAAACAAGCAATGTTTCTCACCCCAAGTTATAAAACATTTAGTCAAAACGAGTAAAAGAGTGGGGCTATGAACTCACCTTATACGGGTAGTGGATCAAAAGGAATCAATCAAGTGAAAATGAATCTCACGGTTCTAGCGACAACCTATCATATAGTCGTCGTTTAAGAATGATGTACAACGAATAACGCTTAACGCAAGAACTGATCATCCGAGCACGAGTAGACACGGCGTATCCCTTTTTAAAACGTACTTTTGAAAGTTATAAGTTTTGACAAGTCTCGACACTTCAAAACATCTTAGAAAATATTTCGTCTTTTAGTGTATTTCATCTTTTAGTATATTTTGTCTTTTAGTGTATTTTGTCTTTTAGTATATTTTGTCTTTTAGTGCATTTCGTCTTTTAGTGTATTTAGTCTTTTAGTGTATTTCGTCTTTTAGTGTATTTCGTCTTTTAGTGTATTTCGTCTTTTAGTGTATTTCGTCTTTTAGTGTATTTCGTCTTTTAGTGTATTTCGTCTTTTCTCGACACTTATGTTTTTCTACATTTTCATAAGTTTGATAATAAAAGTATATTTTCGACGCTTTTATAAAGTTTACGAAATTTCGGCATGACCTTTCTAAAAATATCGACTTTCCATTTTTATCAACCTCGACTCGTGAAAATATCCATTTTACAAAGTACATCTTTTATTGACTCGAAAGCATATCCGATCTATTTTCGACAACACCTCAAATATCTCAACAAATCCGATCTAAACCTAAACCTCATCGACATTCCATTTACGCTGACAACAAATCCAACATCTAACTTAATCTCTTCGCCAACAATATTTAAACTTAATATACGATAAATCTTAAATAAACGATATAGCCGTAATACTAACAATATATATATCAAAATAGTCACAACGAACTTTTAAACGCAAAAGTACAACTACTTTTTATGTTCTTCCATTTATAAACAAAAATATTTAACTTTGAGACTTGTAGTTTTATAAAAACTAGATAATGATTTTTACAACGATTCGCTTTGTACACCTTGTTCGGAATGGTCATACGAATGCAAAAGTACAACTTATTTATGGAAAAGTAAAGATGACTTACAAAGAAACACGACGAAGGATGAATAGAAACTAAGAACAACCCAAACGTTGTTTTATAAGTTACACAGATGAAATAACAATCAACACGAACAATATATCTTCGAGTGGATGATCAAAGATTAAAAACAAATGGGTTTGTGTGTGTTTGGTGGTTCGGCAAAGAGAGAAAAAGAAAGAAAGAGTAGTGTGTGTTTTTCTTTGGTGAGAAATGGTTAAGAAATGAACTTGTACACATAAATATAACTAGCAAAAATCACACACAAGGTGCTAGTGTGTGTGTGTGTACCGGCGGTGGGACAAGAGAGCCAAAGGGGACCAAAATGACCCTCAAATCACAAGTTTACATGGTACAAGGTTGTTCCAAATAAGATGGAAGTTTGTCTAGGCATTTCATTTCAAAATTTTGGATCCTATGCATGTATATGTATGCATATTCGGTTGGAATGAAACCAAGGGGGGACCAAAAGTAATTTCCCACATTCTAGGATCACTAGTGCTAGTTGATGAATTAATTTCCAAGCATGCATGCACAACAAAGTGTAGTTAAATTCCACGGATCACGTAAATAACGAAACGAGTAACGGCATCACGAAAAATTACAAAATTTTAAACATTGCCTTAAAACATAAAAACATGGCTATTGCCAAAATACTACAACGTTTGGTGTCCCAGTTCGCTCCCGGCGACGATTCTCAGATAATAACGAAATAACTTCCCGGTTAAACGGTAAAGCTAAACGAAACATTTAAAAATTCAAATTACTACACGGTAACGGCTAACTTATTGAACGGAAATTCTCGGGTTGTCACACATTTTACCCAACTGAACGTTCATTTCGTTTATCGTTCTACTTTAAAATGCGGAAATTTATAAAGAAATTTAGAAATCAGTTCGACACATACAAAAGTGTGAAAAACTTTAAACTTAACTTTTCCCCAAACCAGTTATCTAAAAAAATACTCAAACCCTAATTTGCCAGGAACCGATGTGTTAATTTCAGTATCGAGAAACATAACGGGTAGGTTTAGAGGTGAAACTGTTGCGTTTGATTAGTGTAAGAAGTATGATCTGAATATAGAGAAGTGTCTAAATAAAGGTCGGCAAGTTACGAGATGTATTTTCTCGCTGTGAGTGTATATCTGCTCAGCTATGTGTCTTGAATGTCTGTTACATTATGTGTTTTAAGTAGATAATAGGTGTGAGATGGTGAAATGAATGCAAACCTTCATGTTGGTGAGTATACCACGAATATAGTTTCGTTAGGATAGTTTATGTGGCTTAATTTGTTTGTTGGTTATAATACAATTCGCGGCCAATTACGATGCTCAAGCATTAGATGCATCCAATGACATGACATAAAGAAAACGAGAACAAAGATATGCCTATGAGTTGTTCTCACTCCATGAGTTTATGCCTTTTGTCAAGTGCCATCAAATGTCGTTGCCCATTGTTATATATATATATATATATATTATAAAATATAATATATAAAATAAATATATAAATATAAATAAAGTATATAATATATATATATATATATATATATATAGTATTTTAAATAATAAGTATTGAAGTAAATGATATTCCCATCAAATCTTTGTTTTCTTCCTTTCTTTAATAGCATATTCATTAATAACTCGGTTGTTTGTTTAAGGTGATTTTGCAGAAAATTGTAAAGTGAACAGAGAGCACCGTGATAAAGTTATGAAAGAAAATATTATTTGCTCAATGTAATTTTTCGGGCATTGATGACACTTCATAAGTGATTAAGTGTCTTAACTATGTGTGTGATTTCAAATTCCAGGGAACTTACATGTAAAGCCCTTAGTATTCACCATCCATATAGCTTAAAGCCTTAAAAGGCTCATAGTTATAACATGTAGGAAGTCGTTGTTACTGACGCGCGTTTGTGAAGTTTCTCGTAACAAATATCAAATAGATGCATAGATAGTAGTATAGATGATCTATACAGGACATGTATAAAATACTCCGTAACAGTTTTCATGACGTGCATAGCTTTCATCTTTCTAATTCTTGCAAATAGTTTATTTTACATTTGTTACAAGATATGTCTGAACTCTGTTATGCTTTTTGATTTGAGCCATTTCAAGCTAACTAATGAAATTTTATTATTTTTATTGCTTAAGGCGTTCGTCAAAGCCCAGAAGTTAAGGTTTCAAGTTAAGTTCAAGAGCAGGGGAGGTATATAGAGTGTTCTGCATTGGTTGTATTTTCTCCCAAACATAAATTCTTTCATATTTTTGTATGTATTTTGTTTGTTTTCAACTTTTTGATATTTTTTTATTGATGCAGATGGTAAGACTGATTATCGTGCTAGGGTCAGATTAATGAACCATGAAAAGAACAGGCACAATACCCCCAAGTACTGATATAGTGATATGTTGTCTGATTTGTATCCTTTTGAATTCTTTGCTTTTTTCTTTTTTCGTAGTTAAACTTGCATAAATGTTTAATCAGATTGATAATCAAGGTTTCACACATTGCTTATTCTGAGAGTTGTAGCAGTCACCTAACTATGGCAACAAGCACATTGCACTCTGTCAAATTCTTTGCTTTCATTAACAAGGACATTGTTGCACAAGTCATCTCTGCAACCATTGCTAGTGATTTTATTCTCGCATAAGCTTATGCTCATGAGTTGCCTCAGTATGGTCTCAAAGTTGGGCTCACCAATTATGTTGCAGGCGATGTTTTCTTTATCATTCGCCGTAATATCATCATTTTAGGGCATGTTGTTGTATATGTGTATTGGTCTCTTAAATTTTGTTATATGATTGCAGCTTAATGTACTGGTCTTCTATTGGCTCGTCGAGTTTTGAAGAAGCTTGAAATGGACGAGGAATACGAGGGAAGCCTTACGGTATCTATCTGACTTATGGTACATGTGATTTTTTACAAAGCTGTATATTATTAGTCCTAATTTTTATCAAATGATTGTAAATAATACAGGCAACTGGAGAAGATTTTTCTGTTGAACCTATAAAGAGTAGAAGACCATTCCGTGCTCTTGTTGATGTTGAACAAACTATTTTATGTTTATGAAGTTAAGTCTGGAAATATCATGCCAGTTGCAGTCCTTTCTTAGTAAGTTAGCAAGTAAGCTTCATTTGACCCATTTCAATTTTACCTACTTAAATAGTTTAGCCCATACAAATAGAACATAAGACCCATTCAGTAGTAAACACGTCAGATTGTACACTACTTGATGCACGGCTTTTTTGATAATCAATTTGTCTTTGTTTTTCTTCGTGTGATTTGTAATTTTGAGATTTATTTGATTCATTACGAGTTAATGTGCTTTTGTGATGTGATTCATCATAAGTTGGAACAATTGATTACTTATGCCGAATCAGATCATGTGACCAGTCTTTCAGCTTTTTAATCATTGTACTTTATATATGTAGGATGTCAAAACCTTGTAAATACATGTAGTGGTTGACACATAGTTAAACTGGAACGTGGTGTTGATCTTAGGCTTATTCTCATCACTCGTAACACTAATTTGTTCTGGCGAGAATATCGAGGAAACAAATATTAAGGTTTAAATTAAACTGGTGTACGAGTGTTTCTAACTGATATAGTAAGGCATAATGATAGGGCGTGGCTATGCAAATATTGCTAGAATCTCGTATCATAAAAGTTCATTATCATTAATTTTAGGAGGTTACTTTGCTAGTGCCAAATTCACTTCTAGCCAAGTTTTTAAATTTGTTTGCTTGTTGTTGCGATTATTGTCATTGATTTTTGCAGAATTGAAGGTACCACCAATTGTGCATCTTCTGAGAAAATTGACGAAGTGATCAACCATTGAAAAGTTAATGGATTGCCAAAGCTTTGATAGTTACTTGAATTATTTTGTTATATTGAAGACTAAGGTTTCGTTTGTTTTTTCAGAGGTTTTACCTCTTCATCTGCAAACCATCTCTACAGAAGAAGAGATGCATCTAAGCTATTCATCTGCAAAGAAGAAGACCATTTGTTTTTTTCTCTTGAAGTACTTCTTTCATTTATGTTTCTTTATCTTTTTACTAGTGTTTTTTACGTTTTAGTCAGTTTTTTTACGTTTTCGTCAGTTATTTTACGTTTTTGTCAATTTTATACGTTTTCGTCAGTATTTATACGTTTTTGTTAGTTTTTTTACGTTTTCGTCTGTTTTTTACGTTTTTGTCAGTTATTTTACGTTTTTGACAGTTTCATTTTACTGTTTAGTTTTTTTTACGTTTGTGTCTGTTTTTTTTACGTTTTGGTATGTTTTTTTATGTTTTTGTCAGTTATTTTACGTTTTTGTCTGATTTTTAATGTTCTCGTTATTTTTTTACATTTTCGTCAGTTTTTTTAAGTTTTCGTCAGTATTTTTACGTTTTCGTCAGTTTTTTATGTTTTCGTCAGTTATTTTACGTTTTTGTCATATGTTTTCTTTAGTTTTTTTATGTTTACATCAGTTTTTTTACGTTTGCGTCAGTTTTTTACGTTTGCTTTGGGTTTTTACGTTTTCGACTAATGTTTTACGTTTTCGTCTGTTTTTTTTTTACATTTTCGTTAGTTTTTTACGTTTGCGTCAGTTTTTTACGTTTTCGTCAGGTTTTTTATGTTTTCGTCTGTTTTTTTACGTTTTCGTCAGTTATTTTACGTTTTCGTCAGTTTTTTTACGTTTCTATCAGTTTTATTACGTTTTTGTTAGTTTTTATACGTTTTGTCATTTTTTTACGTTGTCGTCTATTTTTTTACGTTTTCGTCAGTTATTTTACGTTTTCGTCAGTTTTTTCTGATTTGGTCAGTTTTTACGTTGTCGTCTGTTTTTTTTACGTTTTCGTCAGTTATTTTACGTTTTCGTCAGTTTTTTTACGTTTCTGTCAGTTTTTTACGTTTTCGTTAGTTTTTATACGTTTTGTCAGTTTTTTACGTTTTCATCATTTTTTTACGTTTTTGTCAGTTACTTACGTTTTCGTTCTTTTTTTACGTTTTCGTCTGTTATTACGTTGTGGTACTTTTACGGACGAAAACTTGAAAAACGAAGGAAAACGTAAAAAACGTGCGAAAACGTAAAAAAATGGAGGAAAACGTAAAAAGACAAACACACACGTAAAAAGACGGACGCAAACGTAAAAAGAATGGCGAAAACGTAAAAAACATACAAAAACATAAAAAAGCGAACGAAGACGTAAAAATAGGCAAAAACGTTAAAAAACAGACGAAAAAATAAAATAAAGGAGGAAAACGTAAAAAACCAGACGAAAACTTAAAATACCTGACAAAGACGTAAAAATACAAACGAAAACGTAGAAAAGCAGACGAGAACGTAAAAAACAGATGAAACATAAATAATTTCGTGAAACATATTAATATAATTAATATACAATAAATATATATTAATTACATTAATAAACATATCCTCTGTGTATATGTGTGTGCCCCCATAGGCTCATATATTTTCGGCCATATATTTATTTATGATATGGACATATCCCAACAGATACCGCACTCGAAAAACAAGTGTGAATGAGAGTCACGAATGAGGTTGCAAAGTGGGTACTTCATGTCTTCCAAACTAACTGGATCCGCTACTTCCCATGCCCGAATCTTGTCTTAGGTCTTCAGCTTCTCACCAATGAGTAACCATACAATAAATGCATGGCGGGGGATGCATTGCAAGAACCAAACAACATCAAACCATTCAACCTCAGGAGCACGAGGTCTAATAGCTTGCCAAGCTTGAGCAACATAAACTTGAGAAGATTTCCCTCCATATCCTTCCACCAAAGTTTATCCTCTACATCATTGAGCACAAGAGGGATAAACACACTTATCACCTGGTATTTATTATTCCATTCGATGGGCCATGTCCACTCGGAGTAACGAATCAGGTCTTGCACCTTAGTGTTGGACGTGAAACCCCCTATATATATCATGACGAGTAATAAAAGAATCAAGGGGGCCTTCATCATGCCATTTATCAAACCACGCTGGCATTTGGTCACCTTTTCCCACAACATGGTAGAAAAATGCCTAACCAAAGGTCTCATTTGAAGGATTTTTCGCCAACCATAACTCGAATCTGCTATTATTGGAACATCCCAAAATTTTCTTTCTTGTAGACGGTATGAGTAGATCCATTTAACCCATAAGGATTGCCGATTCGATAATATACTCCAAGTATGGGTAGTCATAAGAGCAACATTCCAAATTTTTAACCTCTGAATACCTAAACCACCTTCATTTTTGGGAAGACAAACAACATCTCATTTCACTTTAGATTTACCTCGCTTCATATCCCCTTGACACAAAGGAAACCTCTAGATAGCGCTTCTATTTATTTTATAATTGTCTTTGGGAGAATAAAAATAGAAGACCAATACACTTGCATTGACGATAATACCAAAGCAACAAGTTGAATTCTTCCCACAAAGGATGAAGACTTGATGCGCCAGGAACTTGCAATGGTGGCTGGACATGCACAAAGCGCACCTCTCCACGTCGTCGTAACTTTAATCCCTAAATTATATCTACAGGTTTGGCAAACAGCGTACAAACATTCATTCTGTATTTCGTTTATATGTTATATGAATCAAAAATGAGGCACATAAATGATTTATTTATGCTTTTAATTGCAAGTAGGAAAAAGTGCAGCTACGTCTTGCAAAATATCGGTGAACTACACCTACAAGGTAAATTCACATAAATTGGAGGGATGCCACCTGCTGAAATATTTTTTTCAAGCACAAGTGAATGCTGAAACTATCTTATTGTATACTCATGGTACTTTTAACCAGGTCACACGACACATAAAGAAGGTAGTGTTGGATCAGCTTTGCCAATGGTTATTGTGTTAATCATATTTTAAGATTCACTATCAGTTGACAACCAATGAAGTAGGCAGACTTGGAAGGGTCTCACATAAGCTGTATGTTGGTGAATTGAATAAGTAGTTTCAAGGGCGATTAGCATAACCATACCAACATGTGCAGAATATTTATTTGGTTTAAAGAATGCAATTCATATAAAATCAGATACACACAACAAAGTATTGATGCCCTCTAAATCTCTAATATCATAATCTCAACTTGTTTATGATTACTGACCTTATATGCCTACACGAAGATTATAATACAGTCTTCAAGGAGCTCAATATTATTGGATACCCTATTGGGCCAAACCCAATCAACCGGGTAATCACAACCCGCTATCAAAGGCAGTTACAATGGCGGTTACATAAAACAGTTAAATAACTGATTTATAGTTATTTTTGAAGGGTTACAATAGTTAAATCTAACTGACACAACTTTTAGACACACTGTTTCACTTTGTATAAATAGGAACAGATTTGTAAACGTTTCTGTATGATGACAAATGATGAATGATTAATAGAAAATTTAGATTTTTCTTGTTTCTGGTATATTGATAATTAAATATCCATAGAAATGGGCCAACAATTGGTATCAGAGCAGGAATCATCATATACCAAGTTTCGTTCCTGTTTTTTTTAATTAACAAAATACTAGTTTCGTTTTCGGCAAAAGTTTTGCAAATCCGATTGAACAACAATCAATCAGAAATCATTTTCGTGTGTTTTTTTAATCAAACACTCGAATCAGAAAAAAGGAAATCCAACCCTTTTGCTACCCAGGATTAAATCAACCGGCAACAAAAAAGGGGGTTTCACCATTTGCAAAAGCCTTTTAGTTTTTTTTAGAACTTAAAATCCAAAAACCAAATAAAAAAAACCACATCGAGAGGATAACACAGAAGTCATCATCAAAAGGGCACGAAAACATAATCAACAAAAGGGAACGAACACACCTGATTCTGAAGGAAACAAGAACCGCACCCTTAATCGAACCCTCAATCGATTCGTGTTACCCACAATCATCCATATCACGAACAAATTTTCAAGATTCCCAACTTTTGTGAAACCTTAATTTTTGCTCAACAAATCAAAGGGTATCCAGTGATTCGAGAAGATCGCAACCGGAGAAGAAGAAGGTTAAACCGGCCATATTAATCAGCGGTTAACCACCCACGAGAAAGGGAGAAAATGATCAAAACCACAAAGGTCTCAACAAGAGAGACGCATCTCTCTACAAAAAAGAGGCGGACAAAAAATAAGAAAATGGACACACTAGGGATTTTAACCCTAAGAGGTTTTACAAAAACCACCCCTCCACTTTTCATTATTTCTATATAATCAGAATTTTTATTATATAGATATTTTTAGGTTTAGGCTTTTTCATAAGTTACCCTTTAACTATTAGGATTAGTAACTTTGCCTAAAACCCGAAGATAGAAATATAGTAGTCTCGAAATTACACGGCCTACTATATTGGAAGAATAATTTTTAAGGAGTAATTAACCTTAGGTTATTTAATTTTTTTTTTAAACTTCAAAACTTCTTATTTGGTTTATGATAAGAAATTTTTTTTATGATTTTTTACTTATTTGGATTATGATAAGTAATATATAAAGCTTTAAGAATTTTAAGGTTTTAAGACATCTTATTTGGATTATGATAAGAAAGGTGTTAGCCTTAATTTATTGAGTCGAACAAGGAAGTTCGGTCACTCTACGATGGAGCTTCGGTCTTTAATTAATTAATGTTGTAATAGAATATTGAGCCAAACTGGAAGTTCATTCATTACGTGTACGAGTCTCGGTCATTTAATTAGTTAATGTTGTAATAGTATAATATCGGGAATCGGGCTCGATAGTTAATCTAATATTGTATATGTTTCGGGTTTAATCCCAAGCAAAACCCGAGCCCGGGTCCTAGTTAAATATCTCGCGCGTCATTTAACGCGACGGGGTATATAAACTCTTTTCTATTTAGAAAAGAGTTAGTTGTTCATTTATAAATCTTTTCCTTTTCCAAAAACTCTCTCATCTCTCTCTCTCTCTCTCCTCTTTCTCTCTCTAAAAGTTCAACTCACTCTCTTTCTCTTTTCTAGTTTGATTCGTGTATGTTATATGTTATGAAGTGATTACGGGATCCTACAATTGGCATCAGAGCTTCAAGGGTGGATTTGTGTTTGATTCTTGTGGCTGATTAGCAAATTTCGTGCTTATTTTTTGTTCTAAAAACCCACGGCTCAAAAAGCTTATTTGGGCTTAATTGGTTTATTAATCTTGGTGTTTCTCGTGTTATACATGCTAAGGAAGAAGCATTGTTACTCCTACAAGTGATCCTCAAGCCTCAAGATCAAAAACGAAGATATAAGGTTCGAATTTTATTGTGTGTTCTTCGTGGAGGGTTGCTACATATTGGACGATTAACAAGGAAATACGAGTTTATGTGTGTCTAATATTGATATACACACTTAATATTGTATGTTCTAGCCTTTGTTCGTGGTTAATAAGCTCATTTAGTGAAAATTTGCAAAATTCGTACTTGGCATTCTTCGTGGCGGTTTGACAGAAAAAGGGACAAAATCCTCTTTTTAAGGAAAGTATCAGACGGCGAGTTACTCATTTAGGCGGCGAGTTAAGCAGGTACAAGGCGAGTTGTCAATAGGTTTAGCAGCGGTTTGCTTATTTTAATGCAGGCGGCGAGTTGCTAAACGGCGAGTTGCTAAACGGCGAGTTACCAAACAGCGGTTTGAGTATTTTATTAGGGCAGCGAGTTGTCAAAAGAAGCAGCGGTTTGATTATTCTATTACACGGCGGTTTGCTTACACTAGCAGCGGTTTGATTAAAAAAAAAAGAGTATCCAGACGACACCTTTTTTAGCGACACTTTTTTTACCGAAAAAGTTGAGTAATATGTAATTTTTTCTATAGCCTTTTTAGCTTATTTTTACACCAAATTTAGATTTTGGTAATAAGGTAAAATTTATTTTTTTCATAATCCAACTGCGCCGAATTCCAAACAAACCAAAACCAAAACCATCGAGAAGGACTTAAACTGCATTAATCATACAAGAAACAAACCTCAACAACAATCGATTATTCATTCACGGTTTTCTATTGATTTTGTAAAATCCCGTTAAATCATTTATCGGTTTTAATCATAGACGTGTAAAATCCCGTGAACGTGAATTGCATACAACCACAATTTCAATCACATCATATCCACTTAAGATCCAACAAAATCTTTCACACTTCATAGTTAATATCCATTCATTCATCATGTCTACTCCAGTCAGTACATCCTCAACAGATAGTCAAATGCACAATAATATCATGGCAGCTGGTTCGAAAGATCGTCCACCAATGCTTGGACCAGGAAGATATTCACAATGGAGATCACGTTTTCTACGGTACATTGACACAAAAAATAATGGTGAGGGACTGAAAAAATGCATACTGAATGGTCCCTACGTGCCAACAAGTGTACTTATTCAAGCTGTTCCAGAAGCTGAAGGTCGTCCTGCAGTTCAACAACATACAGCAATTGAAACTGTATTGAACATGACTCCAGAGAACAAAGAACACTTTCAGTCTGAAAAGGAAGCAATTTTCTTGCTTTTAACTGGTATTGGAGATGAAATCTATTCAACTGTTGATGCATGCAACACAGCAAATGAAATGTGGATAGCCATTGAAAGGCTACAACAGGGTGAATCGTTGAACGTACAAGATGTAAAGACCAATCTGTTCTGGGAATTTGGGAAGTTTACTTCTCGAGATGGAGAATCCATGGAGTCGTATTACTCACGGTTTTACAAATTGATGAATGAGTTAACAAGGAACAACTTGCAAGTTACAACAATGCAAGTGAATGTTCAATTTCTTCAACAACTTCAACCAGAATGGTCAAGATTTGTGACGATTGTCAAGCAAGCAGAAAAGATAGACACCGTCTCATATCACAGACTGTTTGACATTCTGAAGCAGTTTCAACTGGAGGTTAATGATATCCGTTCTGAGAGAATAGCCAAAAGTGCAAATCCATTAGCACTCATTGCGGCTGCTCAACCATATTCAGATAATTACTATCAAGCACCAAAACCTCAAAGATCAAATGAACATCACTTCCACAAGACAAAGTGCATCAACCAACACAAAGGCAAAGATGTCGCAAACCGATTACACCTCAATCCTGAAGTCTTCTCTGAGAAGACAAGTGACCTGAACAAGCACATCGGTACTAAGGAAATGCAAAAGAATTTTGGCACTCCTTGCCATAATAATTTCAAGAAGATCTACAAACCTACCAACAACAACCTTCGAACTTCTTCAAACTCCATGAACAAGACTGAAGATACCACACCAAGGTATAACAATGACAATCAGTCAAAGCAGTTTGGGAATCAAAGGACAATGACAATTGCTGGGGCTAGGGAAACAGTAGGCAGTCAGGTAGTGCAACAGACTAGGATACAGTGCTTTAACTGCAAGGGATATGGGCACTATGCAAAGGAATGCAGGAAGCCAAAGCGGGTTAAAGACTACGCATATCACAAGAAAAAGATGATGATGTGCAACAGAAGCTTGAACAAGTGTTCCACAGCAAGCGAGCAAGCTGATTGGCTAGAGGACACGGATGAAGAAATTGATGAACAGGAATTGGAAGCACATTACAGCTACATGGCAAAGATTCAGGAGGTCTCACCTGAAGAATCCAGTTCTACTGGTCAGCCCCATTTGGAACAGGTACAAAAAACATGATGAAGTAATGTGTATGACAAATGTGAGACGACATTCTGAGCAACCTGAATCCATTAACGACACATATGTTTTGAAGAAGGATGATAGCAATGTCACTCCTGATTCATCAAATATATGTACTAATGATAATCAGGTTGATCAAAATGCTGCAGAATGTGTTGATGAGCGTGCTGCGCTTGCTAATTTAATTGCTAATTTAACTCTGGATATGGAGGAAAACAAAACGATTTTAAAGCAATTAAAGAAAGCAAACGCATCATTGACTCAAGAATTGGAAAAGTGCAAAACTAACCTTGATAAAACCAATAGTACTCTGGGGGAGGCTATTAGTTGTTGGGATAGTTGTCTGATTTCACTTCAGAATAAACAAAATGAGTTTGAGAAGTACAAAGCCTTTAATGACTGGATAATTGATTATGAGATTCTTCAAACAAAGTTAAATGAAACTCTAGGACTATTAGCTTTAAAAGACATTGAAATTAAAGAAGGTTTAAAAACTAAAGCCTATGAAATTTCAGTTCTTAATCAGAAACACGATGAATTAGTCAAAAAGAGTCTTTTAACAAAGTCACAACTGGAAGGTTATCTCAAAGAGAACACAAAGGTCATTTCGGATTTAAAGGTTAAGGAAGATAAAGATATTGACAAGATGATTGAAATGGACAAACAGTTAAAGTTTTTGAACGAAATTGTTTATACTCGTAATCAGTCAATTCAGACCATTCATATGTTAGCACCCAAATGCTCGACATATAATGGTAGACCAACCTTTGCTAATCCAAGGTACCTCAAGAAAGCTCAATCTGAGAAGCCCTGTTTGTATGAGATCCCATTTGATACTTCTGATCCTGCAAACAGATTTGCCCCTGAAAGGGAAGAGACCACGACTCTTGATAACGAGAGTAGATCAAAATTGAATAAAGATTATGTTAAACCATATGATTACACAAAACAAAATAGTCTTTATGAAATTTTTAAAGGACCCTCACTGGAGTATCTTTATCAGTTGGAACGCGGAAAGGAAGTTAGGAAGACAATGTGGAGAAAACCGTTTGTTAGAACAAAGCCAAACATTGCTAAAAACGTTGCCTTTCTACCCGTTTCAAAATCCATTAGTAAAAGTAGACAAGTTTTTAACGAAATGACATTTAACATCAATCAATTTAGGGAAATTGTTGATCAAACTTGGTTTAAACATACTAGGAATGATTTTTCGCGTACCAACTGCTCATGATATAGAACTTTTGATAAAAACCTTACTAATGCCTCTTTCCATAAATCACAAAATGATAGCTTTCGTTTTGAACATAACTTAAAACGGAAATGCATGAAGATTTTGAGTACGTTAAATCCCTTGAAAAAGAGATTGACGAACTTGAATCTGAGAAGGCTGATTTTTCAAATATGTATGATCTACTTCTTGAAGAGTGTGTGTCTAAAGATGTTATATGTTCATATTTGCATTCTTTGTCTGAATTAAATGCTCATACTGAATTGCAATGCATGTATCTTCATAAAGTCAAAGAATGTGAATGTCTTGCACAAAAGCTGTCGAAACAAACTGAATCTGTTAATAACGAAGTTCATAATAAGCTTTTAAAGAGTTTTGCTAAACTTGAAAAACACTCGATTTCTCTTGAACTTTCTTTACAACATTGTAAAGAACAGATGAAAAACAACCCAGTTTGCAAAGAAAATGCTTCAAATGTATTTCGAAAAGAACGTGAACAATATCATGAAATACAAGATTTGAAAGCTCAAATGCAAGACAAGAACATGGTGATAAATGAGTTAAAGAAACTCATTCTGGTAACAAAAGGAAAGTCTGTGGAAACTCAGTTTGATAAACCATCTGTTGTTCGACAACCAAATGCTCACCCCCGGAAAAATTCCAAAAACCACATTTTTTAGAAAACCACTCCTTTCAAATTCTCCTGAAATGAGAAGTTTTCAAATGAAACAGTCGGTTAATAAAACTAATGTGTCGGATGGTTTGTTTAAACAAGTCACTCAACAGAATTTGCCTCAGAATAGAAAACAAGCAGAAATACACTCGAATGTGCTTAAACCAGGAATGTATAGAATTGCCACTACCACAACACAAAACAGAGAACCGCAGTTGCCTCATGCTTCTAGGAATACTAATCCTCACGTGTCTAAATCTTCAGGAGTAAATCACACTACTAGTGTTAGCAGACCACAGCTTAAGTGCTATCAAGTTAAAGATAAGGCCGTGCCAAACAATAGTCAAGTGAAGTTTAAAAAGAAGGAAGTAGAAGACCATCATAGGATTTCTAATATTTCTAAGAAAACAAAGTCTATAACTGCGTGTAATGACAGTTCAAATTCCAGAACTTCGAATGTGAATGCTGTTTGTGCTGAATGTGGAAAATGTGTGTTTAATTCTAATCATGATGCTTGTGTTTCTAGATACTTGAAAGACGTGAACGCTAGAACTAAGAAGCCTAAGGTAGTGCCTATTAGTGCTAGTAAACCCAAGAGAAAAGCGAACAAATCTGTTGCAACACCCCATAAGAAAATAGTTGCATCAGATACCACTATTCAGAAATCCAAGAGTTACCATAAGGAGTTGTATGAGAATACAAATCAGGAATGGAAATGGTGGATAGCTAAGAGATGTCCATCAGGATATAAATGGACACAAAAGCCTCTTAGGACCAAAAAGATATGGATGCCTAAAATCAGGAAAGAGGATGTATCAACAAGTATTAGTCCCACTATAGACATTGTCTCTAGGATTACTAATGTCTTGAAGATATCAAATTCCTTAGGATCCAATTTGTCCAATGTTCCATCGTCCTCTAATTCTCTTGCAGATTGTACAACTCATCCTATTCATTGTTGACTCTGGATGCACAAAGCACATGACGGGCAATCTCAAGCTGTTGTGTAATTTTGTGGAGAAATTTCTGGGTACTGTTCGTTTTGGAAATGATCAATTTGCTCCAATTCTTGGTTATGGAGATCTGAATCAAGGAAATGTCATGATCAAACGGGTTTATTACGTCGAAGGCCTCAATCACAATCTTTTCTCGGTCAATTCGGTGATGCGGATTTGGAGGTTGCTTTCAGGAAATCTACTTGTTTTTGTGAGAGAACTTCAGGGAAAAATGATTTACGTAACTGGTAATCTGGTGGATACTGATCTCTACACAATTTCTCATCAAGAAACAACTTCATCACTCCGATCTGTTATTCATGGCTAAACCTTCACCAACTCAAGCATGGTTATGGCATCCGAAAGACTTACTCATCTTAACTTATGATTACATCACCTTTCTATCAAAGAAAGGATTATTGTGACAGGCTTACCTAAGTGACATATGTCAAGGATCAACTTGTTCGTCTTGAAAATGAGTAACAGTAAAAAGAAGCCATTTAAGTCAAAAGCTGTTTCCAAGTTCCAAAGGAAAGGCTGAATTTGCCTTCACATGACTTGAGTGGTCCAGATGCGGGTTCGCAACATAATAATTTGGAAGAATCTATTCTGGTGATTGTTGATGACTAATCGAAGATACACTTGGACCTCTTTTTCTAAGAACCAAGGATGACACACCAGAAGATTCTCAAAGACTTTTCTCACGATGATCAACGCATCTTCAAGCTCTCGTAATTACTGTCCGTACTGACAGAGGCACAGAGTACTTGAACACGCACCGTATGATAGAGCATAAAAAGTATCTCCCATGCTTATTTCAAAGAAGAAGGCATTGAACATCAGACTTCCACTCCTCGAACACCTTAACAGAACGGCGTTGTCGAAAGACGAACCGTAACACTTGTTGAGCTGCACGAACGATTCTTTCAGCTTCTAAGCTTTCCATTATCATTTTCTGGGCTGAAGCAGTTGCAACCGCATGCTATACTCAGAACAGATCAATCATCATATGGACTCATGGAAAGACGGCATATCACATCATTAATGACAGGAAACCTTCAATAAAACATCTTCACATCTTTGGTTGCATTTGTTACATAACTAGAGATGGGGAAAATCTGGATAAGATGAAAGAAAAAGGGGATCCATGTGTCATGGTGGGATATTCTACTCAGTCGAAGATGATATCGTGTTTACAACAAGAGGAACACACTTTAATATTTGAGTCTATTCATATCAAGTTTGATGAAATCAAAGAACAAGAAGTCTGATCACAACAGTTCCGACCTCGCCACCACAAAGACATGAGATGTCTTTGAAAATGTCTCTGCAGGCTCGTTCCTCAGGACAAAAGGCGTCCAGATAATGACAACTTCTGACCCCGTGCCCCCAAGACAAAATGTTGTTCCTACAGCAGAAAAGACAGATTCGTCACAACAAGGGTTAGAATTTCTCTTCAGTCCTTTACTTGAAGAATATTACAATCCAACACACGGTCTCGCTGAGGAAAACAACAATGATCAAGCCGAAATGCCATCGGTTCACCAAGTAATTATTTCAATCCTTTTTGTACACGGGTAACAAGAATTGTGAGTCTTTCAGTACAAGAAATTGGTGAGTCTACCCACTCAACATTGATAATACGAAAGTGCATTCATTACAACATAAAGTCATGATAACCGATGGGGACCAGAGAATCATCATTAGAACAAGTTCGTTGAAATCCAACCCTGCCAGTTCAAACAAGACGACAGCTTGCCCACAGATCTTGAAATGTGTATGTTCGCGCTCACGGTGAGTATTGTTGAACCGAAGAACATTAAGGAGGCAATGGTTGATTCTGCATGGATCGAAGCAATGCAAGATGAACTTCATCAGTTCGACAGACTAAAAGTCCTGAGGGGAAAAAAAAAAAAAGTGGGGGGGGGAACTAGTCGACAAACATTTGGCAATATATTATAAAGCTAAAGATGGTTTATGGAAGAACAAGAAGGATGAAGATCAACTGTAATCGTGAACAAAGCACGACTTGTATCTAAAGGTATGCTCAGTAAGAGGGTATGATTTTGAAAAAACAATTGCACCAGTTGCTCGCTTGTGAAGCAGTTCGGATTTCGTTGCTAACGCAGCACACAAGTCTTTTTCCAATCTATCAATGGACGTAAAAACGCATTTCTTAATGGTCCACTGAAGGGGGAGGTATTAATGATGCTCAACCAGACGGGTTCGTGATCCAGATCATCCAGAAAAAGGTCTACCTTCAGAGAAGCTGATGTATGGAATTAAAACAAACTCCAAGAGCCTTGTACGATGAACATCAAACTTCCAGATGTCAAAGGCTTTACTAAAGGTACAATTGACCCAACTTTATTCAAGATAAAATACGGGGAGGATATTCTACTAGTGCAGATTTACGTTGATGACATAATTTTTGGATCTACAAACCCTAAATATTCAAAAAGATTTGAAAAGTTAATGCACATTAGATTTAAAAGTCTATTAATGGGGGGAATGAAATTCTTTTTAGGACTTCAGATCCACCAATCCCCAAGAGGTATCTTTATCAATCAGGCCAAGTACGCTTTAGAAATTCAGAAAAAGCATAATATGGAATAATTGTCACTCCCATTGGTACAACCATTGGCTACTAAACCAAACTATATGTAAATTGAGTAGAGAACCCGTAGACCAATCTGATTATCGTAGTAAAATTGGGTCACTCATGTACTTGACATCTAGTAGACCAAACATAGTGCAAGCAGTATGTTATTATGCACGTTATCAAGCACGACCAACACAAAAGCACCTCAAAGAGGTTAAAAAGAATCTTTAAATACCTAAAGGGTACCATTAACATGGGACTCTGGTATCCAAAGGACTCTGGCTTTGAACTAACAGCATTTTTAGACGCTGATCATGATGGATTGCATTGATCCGGAAAAGGCACTTCTGGAGGGATACCATTCCATGGTGATATGCTAGTAAGTATGGATGTCAAAGAAACAAAATTGCACTGCAATGTCTTCAGCAGAGGGCAGGTACGTGGCGTTATCTACAATATGTGCTCAGTAATGTGGATAGGTAACACCGCATTCACGATTATGGCTTCAACTACAACAAAATACCGTTGTACTGCGACTCTCAGTCAGCCATAGCAATATCATGCAACCCCGTACAACATTCACGGACAAAGCACATCCATACTCGGTATCATTTCATAAAGGAACAGGTTGAAAATGGTATAATTGAATTATATTTTGTCAGAACTGAATACCAATTAGCTGACATGTTTACGAAAGCCCTTCCTGAGGATCGGTTTAAGTATCTTGTCAGAAGGATTGGTATGAGATGTTTGTCTCCAGCTGAACTGGAGGTTCTGACAAATGAGACTGCTTGATATCATCATCAAACATCACTATGTACATATTTTTGAGAAAAGCAAAATATAAAAATATAAAACTTCAAAAAGAAAATACAAAATCAGAAAATCAGAAAATTTCCAAAAAGATTCTTCTCGACATGTCTCTTGGAATCGATAACATTTACGTGCTTAGAAATGTCGATTAACATTGACACGGGTGTGTAAATGAAGTTCGAGCGAGAGTTTGCAAATAGTTTCAAAACATGTCATTTCTAATTGCTAGATGGCTTATGTGCAAATGTCAGTACATAACCCGGACTTCAAATAAAGGGAAGGTTTTTTTACTTATCCTCCCGTACGAGAAAAATTTAACGTTTCTCGGATCTTGAGCTGTCTGTACAAGACATCAATGTTTTTAGCTCAAGAAAAAATAGTGTACGTTTTCAGTGCGCTTACCCCTTAGCGTTAGAAGAGAAGTCTCTAACATTTGGTTTTTTCAAAACGTGAACATAATTTTTCAAAGAAATTTCTCGAGACAATTCAGATTCTTTCAAAGAGTTATGTGTGCAACACTCCAACTCTCATCAATGTTTTCAAAAGACAATAATTTTTTCAAGTGGTCCTATTTTTTGAGGGGATTTTTTCGAAAAACAAAGTTTTTAATGTTCTTGGATACATCCATTCAACGACCATTCTTTATGTATTCAAAACATTATCAAAAGGTTTCCATCATTCATCTAAGACCATATTTCTCCCACAATTTTTGTCAAGACATATTTTTAAATCTTCACCAGGTATTTCAAAAACAAGTATGTTTTTATTTAAAATTATGGGAGAAGAATGTAATAAGAATATGATTTATCGACTCATGCGCTAAAGAAAAGGTTTTATGGTTCGATTCTTATACCCAACAAACATCTAATTTCAACGACGATTCTGAAGTCATAAGGTGGTTGGTAGCAATCAATTCCATGATCCAACCAGAACCAGGAAGGTTCTACCCAAGGATAATCCCAAAGTTTAGAAAAGCAGTCCTTAGGTATGATTGGAGATGAATGTATATGGGAATAATGCCGACTAATTGAGTTAACATTGAACATTCACAACTAGTGTTAGGAATGACGTCTTGGTAGCATTGAAGGCGTTGAAAGAATTTAAAAGGAAAGTGAGGATACATGGTCTAAAGAAAGAAGCCCTCCACATCTTAAGGCAGAAAACCGGTCAATACATAGCAGTCAGAATCACAAGATGATGCTGACATTGAAAATGACACATGACCCAGCAATGCAATCACGAACCCCTTACGCCGGGCCATTCGGTTTCCTCAACATACCTTGTCTCATTTGTCCACGAGATACACACGTTTATCTTATCGACATCATCACTCCTGATTGTTGAAATGAAAAGGTGGCAAACTGCTCCGCCTCCGAGTACTAAAAACCAAAATGCACTAATCGAAGTCTAGAGCCAAGAGATCAATCAAAATCTCGTTAGGACGACATTCTCCATTTCAAACACTTGTTGAACATCAATCAGGTTCACAAACTGTTATCAGAGTCCTACTTACGCAATATCGAGTTGTGATATTTTTCCAGAACATCAGAGTGATACTTTTAGTAATTTCACAATGAAGATGAAATCCTGCTTTGATCAACATCAAACAAAGCTCTTTTTAGGGGGGGGGGGGGGTACTTGCGAGATTCCTAAATGAACCAAACTTGTGACAACTGGATATATCGATTTTGGTCCAGTAAATGATGACGTTGATGAATTTGATAAAAACATGACACTCTCTGATGTGTTACAAAACGCTTAACGAGTGCAGCTCGATTGATTTTCAGAATCAGATTTTCTCGTTTATCACTAACGTAACCTGCTTCAACGGTGGTAACGGCAACCTCAATCCCATTTAAATGCCAATCTACTAAGACAGACGATCTAGAAAGCTCAAATTAAAAAGACACACAGACTTCCGCAAACCTCTGATTGTGAACTTTTAAGATAATGCAAAGTATGAAAAAGCAGTGGACAAAGACATAAGATCGCAAGATGCAAAGACAAAAGACAGAATGACAAAGCTCAAAGTCAAGATCACAAAGCATTAGGAACAATCGTACCACAAACAACGAAGACAATGACCAAGAACACTCGAAACTTAAACACAAAAGCAATCTCACTGATCTCATGTAAGGAGTGTCTTCAATGAACTCACTTCGGGAGATTGTTAGCGCTCAATTTTATTGAGTCAATTAAGGAAGCTCGTTCCCAGTGTCAAGACCTCGACTTCGGGGGAGATTGTTAGCCTCAATTTCGATTGAGTTCGGAACAAGGAAGCTCGGTCCACCCTACAGTGGAGCTTCGGTCTTTAATTAGTTATTGTGTAATAGGAAAGTATGCGGGAACGCTCGATAGTTTAATCTAATATTGTATATATTTCGGTTAATCCCAAGCAAAATCCAGCCCGGTTTCCCTAGTTAAATATCCCATCGCGGTCACTTTGTTAAGTGTCGGGGTATATAAGGAACTTTTCCACTTGGAAAAGTTAGTTGTTCAAAATATCTAAAATATCTTTTCTCTCTCATTTCTCTCTCCTCTTTCTCTCTCTAAACAACTCATCTCTCTTTCTCATTTCTAGTCCGATTTCGTGATCGATTGTATGAAGTGAAGTGTTAACGGGATCCTACAAAGACACATATATATTATATAAACAATGTATTTGGGCCACACATTTGGGCTTGCGCTTGGGCTTGGGCTTGGGCTTGCGGGTCTCACTTGGGCGTGAGCTCGCGGTTTGTGTTAATTTTTTTTTAGAATGAGCTTTAACATATTTTTATTTTGTCCGTCAAAGTTTGACTAAGCTCGTCTTAACTAATTTTCACGCATATACAAAGCAAGTCGTTATTCAGTTGGTCAGAACAAGTATTAAATAACCGTAAAACGACACAGTATGCAAATACCTCGCCGCGTAGCGCGAGTTCACAAACCTCGTAAGTATAACATTAGTCAGGTACACAAGACGTATGTCGTGATGCAAAAGTCTTATTATTTGCAAGGAAAAATGTTCTGCTCTATGTGATGTGTCCATTTGAATTATTTTAATCAAATAGACAATCACATAAAGCAGAACATTACCTCTCCTCTCATGTTCAAATGAACATGAGAGTATCCTTATCCTTTTGGTAAACATCGTCTCCAACTTGTATTAAAAATCATAAAATCAGCAATGCCTTGATCAACTTTTCACTAGAGAACAATAACACCCATTACAAATTCATCCGACATGCCATATTTTATGCCAGAAAACGTGCATCATGTTTGATATAAGTGTAAAATTCCCAAAATAACAGTAACTTTTACCGGTACAAACTTAGACCAAAAGTCATCCCACATGCTGCTGCCACTAGTCCACTACACTTTCACTACTTCATGATTCACGTTGAACATTTGGATTTATTAAGGGATAAAGCCCGTAGAAATACCAATAACTGTTTTAAAAATTTATCGATTTGGTACGTGAACTTCAAAAATTATCGATTTGGTACGTGTAATTTCATAAAGTGTTCTCATTTGCACATTTTGATGACGTGTCATACGTGATAGGCTGACACGTGGTGCATCAATAACGTGACACGTCATCAAAATGTACAAATAAGAACACTTTATGTAAGTACACATACCAAATCGATAATTTTTAAAGTACACGTACCAAATCGATAATTTTTAAAGTACACGTACCAAATCGATAAATTTTGAAAAGTTTGTAGGTATTCTACGGGTTTATCATTTTTATTAAATATAGGATTAGAGATTGAATAGGTGATCTGCTGCATTTGCATTGCATTTTGAAACTAATGTTTTTACATAACTAAAATTTTCAGATAACTAGCCACATTAAAGCTGGTAAAAATAAGTAGCGAGACTCACATCGCGTGAGGAGGTCAGAGTGTTTAACCACTAGGCCACCTTGATGCTGGTTTAGTTATATTCATCTTAATCGATTATTAGCTAGACGCGTACCATTCATTATCAGGTAACAAAAATCAATTTCATTATACTCGTACATTATCAAAAACTTCTTCCGCGACTTAAAACACAATGCCATAATCATTTTCAAAACGCAATCCTAAAGAACATTAATTCTATTAAGTCACTGAGTAGCTACGGCTAACCACCGTAAACCCACCATCCACCCCCAAGTTCTGCCCGCTGACATAGGCCGATTCATCAGAAGCCAAAAACAACACTGTTTCCGCAACATGCCTAGCCTTTCAGGACTAACCCTTCAAATTCCTGTTTGTTGCAATCAATTGGCCTCCACTTGACTCGGCTCCAGATTGTAAGCCTCACAGCTAAGCGGTGTCCCAACACCAAACGGGGACACGCAGTTCACTCTAATCCCATGAGCCCCTAGCTCGTTACACGCAGTCCTCATTAATCCCGAACCATAGAGTTTATAATTGAGTTGTAAGCATGGAGACGCACTCCTCCAATAGACTGACGCTACACTGGCAGTACATATGATTGAACCCCGTGTCCCTTTAGCAACCATGGCACGAGCCGCGTGCTTGATAGTTGCAGCCACCCCACGAACATTGACAGCCAAAGTGTTGTCAAATGCATCTAGGTCCATGTCTAGTAAACTTGTCATGGGACCCATGATTCCTGCATTGCTGAAGAGGATGTCAAGTGTCCCGTATTTGGTGATCGCGTGGCTAACTGCGGCTTCCACTTGCTTCTCGTCCCTAACATCGGCTGTGACCGTAGGAGATTGTTATCCAAGTGTACGAGCGATTAAACTGTTAGCTAAGTCATCTTGAATATCAGCTATGAGGACGCGAGCCCCATGCTCGAGGAATAACCTTGCGGTAGCTTCTCCTATGCCGCTAGCGCCCCCAGTGATAAGAGCTACTTTACCCTCCAACCTTCATAAGTACAGACATATATAGCACAAAATATTAGTTCAAAAGATGTAATTAATTTATTTCGAGTCGCTAATAGCATGGATGACTAATTATAAGTCACCTGGGCTTGATGCTCATGGCTGCTAGCTGGTGAGATGAATGAGAAATGTTATCAAGCAGGAGGATATGATGGAACTAGGAAGATATGATGGAGTTCATAACACTGCTTTCTAGATTGATTTAATGAGGTATGCCTTCTTTTCCACATGAAGGTGTAATTTATAGTGAGACCACATAGTTTTAGACGTAATGTCTAGGAATTTGGAGTGCACGATGGGACAGAAAACAATGTTTTAAATACACTGAACATGTATACCAAGGCTAGCATTTAAGTTGTGGTACGTTGTATTCAGTAACTTTGTTGGAATTAATAACTATTAAACCAATAACTACGAGTACGCACGGGATGGATAATAAGTATTTAGCATATAATATTAACCAACATAGATAAAAGGGAAAAAACCTAACCTCTTTTCGTATTGATCTTGATAACGAGTTAGTGGTTAAAATAACATCTCTATGGTTGCTCACACAATCATGTCAAGGGAACACGCCAAGTTGTCTAGCCTTGACTTTACGAACCAAACACCCTTGTGTTAAACTGATTACCAAATGCACCCTTGTGAGTCTTGAACTAATCGAACCAAGTAAACCCTAATTAGGGTTTGCACCGAAAAACAAATAACTGAATTCGGTTAGGGTTTTAAACCAAAACCGAAAATCCTAGATCCGAACCTTTGAAACCGAAAGCCTCTATTCGGGTTTTATTGCTTCGTTGAGCTAGGAGAACACCCAAACACCACGTGTAGAATCGTCGAGCAAGGAAGATGATTAAACCGAAAACCCTAAAAGGGTTTTAGGTTGAATTCGTGGGAAAAAGGGAAAAGAACCAAAAATCCCTTTGGGATTAAATTCGGTCGATATAGGGAAGGAGAGATAAACCACAAAGTCTGAGTGGATTTAAGGGGATGTGAAAGTATTGTGAATGAATGAATATGAGGGCTAGGGGAATGTGTATTTATACTACCCAAACACAATTTCTAGATAAACTAGAATACCTCAATTCTTACCTTATCAAAGCACTTCTATACTTATCTCCTAATTAGAACCCAAAACCCACATTCTAGAAGCCTAGGGGCCGGCCACTTTTAGTGTCCCCCTTAGGGTTCGGGTTTTGTCCAATTAAGCCCTTCGGTTTACATTTAAACATTACGTGAAGTATATAAAACGCATTCTTCGTGTATTAACGTGTGTGCCCCCAATAGGCTCACGTAATTTTCTAAGGTATAACATGCGGATCCAACCACATAATCCAAACAGCTCTCCACTTGGGAACTGGAGTAGCGATACTGCATTTATACAGACAATAGAAACTCTAGCACACACGACATTTCCTTTAAATTAAAACTACTTAGAAAGTAAAGTTTTCAGAACCAACTCATCTTTAAATGGTTTATGTAGATTTTCTTGCTATTAATCATCTATTAGTTTACTAGATACTGGTTAAACCATGGAGTATGGATCATAACTCCTTCCATAATAGTTAACATTAATGTATCTCGTTATAGAAAGTTAATTCAAAATATTATAAAATTTAATAAGAATCATCCTTGAATACCCTTTTGGAGTACGACCATGTAATTATTTTGATTAATTCTGGAGAGGGCCCATGGTATCTTTCTGCACATATCAAGTGGAGGAACAAATTCTTTGTTGACTACAAGTGTTGTGGATGCTGTTTCACATCACTTTCAAGAATAGCCTTTATAACTACCTTATTCAGGATATCATTTGACTTATACTTAAATAGTGATAATTCAGCACATACAGAACATTTTGTATCTCAAGTCTAAAATAACTATTAAACCATTTTTCAACATCTACTTCATGACATTGAATCTAAAAGTAAATGTTACGAAAGTTGGGGTTATCAAATAGTGCAACCCTCGTTAAAACACATGAGTTTGGCGGGAAAATCCCCAAATATTGCACAAGAATATAACCAACCTCACATTTGCCTTAGTGTAACAATATTCTATATTTGTTAACCGGACAATGGACATATGGTAGAATGATAAAATTCATGTCATGGATTGAAGACCATGAAAATATAAATAAGCAGTCATTATATGAATGAAAAACAAACACCAAGTATCTTTATTCATCGAAAAATAAAAACTGTCTTACAATTCCAAATTATCCAAATACTAATAAAACACAAATTTACATGAGACTACTAGCTGGTATCATTCCTATATTCTTAGTCAATTCTGAATGCTTAGGATATGGTAAAGCCTTTGTAAAAGGATCAGCTAAGTTGTCATCTGTGTGAACTTTTTCTATCTTTACGTCACCATATCCTAAAACTTCTCGAAGGTAATGAACTTTGGCAGGATAATGTCTAGCACCTTTGGTGATTCTACTTTCTTTAGCTATAGCAATGGCTCTAGTATTATCACAATACATTTTTATAGGTTCTTCAATTATGGGAACAATACCAAGCCTAGAAATGAATTTTTGAATCCATACAGCCTCTTTAGATGCGTCCATAGAGCACTTACATACTCAAGCTTCAGTATATGAAAGCTTGCAAAATACTTTGCTTTGTGCTCTTCCAGTCAACATCACCTTCATTTAAAATGAATACATCCAGTCTGAGACTTGAGGTCGTCAGCATCCGTCAGATATCCAGCATCAATGTAACAAGAAACCCTAAGCTCTCGTTTCATATCACCTCCGTAAACAAGAAACATATCTTTAGTATTGCGAAGATACTTCAGAATGTTCTTAACAGTAGTCCAGTGAAGTTCACCTGGATTCTATTGAAACCGTCTTGTTATGTTCTGAGCGAACGCAACATCAAGACAAGTACATCTCACAGCATACATAATTGATCCAACAACCAAGGCGTATGGAACATTTTACATGCGCTGTTTTTCAGCAGTTGTTGAAGCACCTTGTGACTTACTCAATGTTAGCTTTTCTTGCATTGGGATAGTTTTACGTTTAGAATTCTTCATGAAATATCTTTTCAAGATCTTCTCAATGTAAGCACTTTGACATAAACCAATTAACCTTCTTCATCTATCTCGGTAGAACTTAATTCCAAGAATATATGCAGCTTCTCCTAGATCTTTCATAGCAAAACATCTTTCAAGATAGTATTTACGATCTTGTAACAATTGAATATATTTCCCATGATCAACATGTTCCATCGTACATATAAGATTAGGAAAGTGACATAACTCTCAACTAGCTTTCATATATACAGCATGCTCTCCACGAATTTTTGACTGAAACCGAATTTCTTAATTTTCTCATCAAATTCCGTTATTATTCCATTGCCTACAAGCTTGCTTAAGTCCATAAATGAACGCTTGAAGCTTGCATCTTGGTTAGGGATATTTGGATTAACAAAACCTTCAGAGTTGCACCATATGACTTTTTCGGAAAGATTTTCCTTTCAGAAGGCAATTTTGACATCAGTTGCCAAATCTCATAGTCTTATAACGCAGCTTATGGCTATAAGAATCCTATGCTCAAATGGCCCGCAACAGGAGAAAAGGTTTCTTCATAATCAACCCTTTAGGTTTGAGTAAAGCCCTTTGTTACAAGACAATCTTTAAAGGTGTGTACTGCACCATCCATTGTCAGTCTTTCTTTTGTAAAAGCCATTTGCTACCACGGTTGTTTATGCCGTTAGGAGGAAGATCACTAAGTCTAGGACGCGTTGTGTTTCATGGGATTGCATTTTCACATTCATAGCATCAAGACCGATTTCTTAGATTTAGGATCCAACCAATTCAGCTTTAATTGTTAGCGGGGTTCACCAAGATCCCCAGACTCATGCTCCTCCGCATCGACGGTTGTAAACACATTAGATCTGAGCAAGCGTGTGTCCTAGTGGACTTACAAATGGGATTGATATCACTTTGAGGTTCATCAATTACTTGATCATCCTCTTTATGATTTAAGCTAGTGTCTATAGAAGGATGCATATCTTCTTCTTGAATAATTTCAAGATCTTCTAGACTCCCACTTGCTTCTTGAGTTATAATACTATTCTCAAAGAATTCAACATTCCAAGTAATAAATACTTTGTTCTCTGGTGGGTAGTAGAAAGAATATCCCATTGTTTCCTTTGGGTATCCTACGAAGATACACTTAATAGATCTGGGTTCTAGTTTGTCAGGTTTGGAAGTGTACACAGCTAACAAGTACCGTCACACCCCAACTTTTAATAAGACAACTTAGGGGCTGCCCATGACATACTTCGTATGGTGTCTTATCAATCTTCTTAGTTGGAACCATGTTGAGAATGCGTGCAACAGACTCAAGGGCATAATCTTAAAAGGACTTTGGAAGAGTAATTTGACTCATCATGGAGCGAACCATGTTTAGCAGTGTTCGATTTCTCCTCTCAGACACACCATTATGTTGTGGCGTGTAAGGAGGAGTTCGATGGGCAATAATCCTATGCTCCTTTAGATGATCCAAAAACTCTTGACTCATATATTCACCTCTATGATCAGAACGTAGTGACTTAATGGTCTTCCCGAGTTGGTTTTCTACTTCCTTTTGAAACACTTTAAATGTTTCAAACACTTCATGTTTATGTTTTAACAAGTAGACATAACCATAACGACTAAATTCGTCAGTGAAAGTGACGAAGTAGCTTGCTCCTTGTCTTGACACAGTTCTAAATGGGCCACATACATCAGTGTGTATTGGTCCAAGTAGATCTTTAGCCCTTTCCACTTGATGTGAATAAGGTTTTCTTGCCATCTTTCCAGACATGCAGGAAACACACTTTTCAAAAGACTTAATATCATTTGAATTAAGAAGTCCATCATGTTGCAACTTCTCAATGCGTTTCTTGATAATGTGTCCAAGACGACAGTGGCACAAGAGAGTAAAGTCCAGGTTAATCTTGGCTCTTTTATTGCTTATAGCATACATAGAACTATTATTTGTATTAGACAAAGACAAATCAATTTCATAAATACCATTACTTGGGATAGCACTAAAATAAACCAGATTATTCTTAGAAACTAAAAGTACATTGCCATCAAATTGGTTAACAAACTATCGTCATACAATCTAGAAACTGAAATGATTCCCCTAGTTATAGAGGGAGCATAATGCCAATTGTGTAAAATTAAAACAAGTCCACTAAGGAGACACAAGTGAAATTCTCCAATTGCTTCAACTCCTGCACGATGACAATCGCCCACGTACAGACTTAAAGCTCCTGGCTTCAGTTTCCTACTTCCCCTGAGACCCTAAGTAGTTATACATATATGAGTACCACAACCTGTATCGTAAACCCAAGATTTACTAGGAAAATAATAGAGTTCTATGGTGAAAATACCTGAAGTGCTAGCTCCTTGAGATAACTGCTTCTTTTTCATCAACTCGGTAAGATACAAAGGACAATTCCTTCTCCAATGACCTACTTCACCACATTGGTGGCAGATCACGTCCTTCGCTGGATTATCCTTCTTGGGTGTTGGAGGATTCTTGGGCTTAGGAGCAAAAGTTGGCCCAGGCACAGGTGCATAGCCCATCTTAGCTTTCCCTTTCCCTTGATTCCCCTTAGCAGCCTTATGCGGTTTATTCTTTTGGTTTTTCTAGACCCTTCATGCTCTTATTGCATGAAGCGCAGGTGAAACATCTTTCTTTGGCAATGTATGCTCATGTAGTTTAAGCATAGCATGTAGTTCATTCAGAGTCTTCCCCATGTTGTGCATATTGTTGTTCTGCACAAAACCGTCATAATCCTTAGACATAGAGACTAAGATAAGACTCAGTGCTAAGCGAAGTGACACGGGTTGACCGAGACGTTCCAAATTGTCAATGTAGCTCTTCATCTTAAGAACATATGAGCTAACTGATTAACCTTCTTCCTGCTTA